>JAUIMM010001317.1:0-122817 GCA_031769625.1 Taudactylus pleione | reverse complement strand
TCTCTCTCTCCCTCTCTCTCTCTCCCTCTCTCCCTCTGTCTCTCTCCCTCTCCCTCTGTCTCTCTCCCTCTCTCTCTCTCCCTCTCCCTCTCTCTCTCTCCCTCTCTCCCTCTCCCTCTCTCAGGACCCGGCCAGCAGCAGCAGCAGCCGCCGCCCCCTGTACTCCTCTCCCGCCTCCTCCTCAGGCCCCGGCGCCGCCTCCTCCTCCGTCGTCCCCCTCCCAGGCTCAGCTCCCCTTTCCCGGCCGGCGGTGACTCCCAGGCTCGGGCGGAGAGAGGCCGCCTGATATCACCGCGCACAGGCCGGAGCCAGACACACGGAGACCGGCAGAGGAGCCGCAGAGCGGGCGGCCAGGGAAGCAGCTCGGTGAGTATCGGGGAGCGGCCTCTGCCCGGCCCGGCTGCCCCTTTGTCTCCGGCTCCATCCGGCTTGAGAGACCCTCCGGGCACCTCATACCCCTCCGCTGCCCCTGGTGTATGTATGTAATATCTTACTATACACAGACCTAATGCTGCTGCCCGTCCATACACACAGTACAAACATACATACATTACACTGCACACAGTACATACATACATACATACATTACACTGCACACAGTACATACATACATACATTACACTGCACACAGTACATACATACATACATACATTACACTGCACACAGTACATACATACATACATACATACATTACACTGCACACAGTACATACATACATACATACATTACACTGCACACAGTACATACATACATACATACATACATACATTACACTGCACACAGTACATACATACATACATACATTACACTGCACACAGTACATACATACATACATACATACATACATTACACTGCACACAGTACATACATACATACATTACACTGCACACAGTACATACATACATACATACATACATTACACTGCACACAGTACATACATACATACATTACACTGCACACAGTACATACATACATACATTACACAGCACACAGTACATACATACATACATTACATACATACATTACACTTCACACAGTACATACATACATACATACATACATTACACTGCACACAGTACATACATACATACATACATTACACTGCACACAGTACATACATACATACATACATTACACTGCACACAGTACATACATACATACATACATTACACTGCACACAGTACATACATACATACATACATTACACTGCACACAGTACATACATACATACATACATTACACTGCACACAGTACATACATACATACATACATACATTACACTGCACACAGTACATACATACATACATTACACTGCACACAGTACATACATACATACATACATTACACTGCACACAGTACATACATACATACATTACACTGCACACAGTACATACATACATACATACATACATACATTACACTGCACACAGTACATACATACATACATACATACATTACACTGCACACAGTACATACATACATACATTACATACATATATTACACTTCACACAGTACATACATACATACATACATACATTACACTGCACACAGTACATACATACATACATACATTACACTGCACACAGTACATACATACATACATTACATACATATATTACACTTCACACAGTACATACATACATACATACATACATTACACTGCACACAGTACATACATACATACATTACACTGCACACAGTACATACATACATACATTACACTGCACACAGTACATACATACATTACACTGCACACAGTACATACATACATACATACATTACATACATACATTACACTGCACACAGTACATACATACATATTACACTGCACACAGTACATACATACATACATACATTACACTGCACACAGTACATACATACATATTACACTGCACACAGTACATACATACATACATACATTACACTGCACACAGTACATACATACATACATACATTACACTGCACACAGTACATACATACATTACACTGCACACAGTACATACATACATTACACTGCACACAGTACATACATACATACATACATACATACATGCATCCATACATTACACTGCACACAGTACATACATACATTACACTGCACACAGTACATACATACATATTACACTGCACACAGTACATACATACATATTACACTGCACACAGTACATACATACATTACACTGCACACAGTACATACATACATACATTACACTGCACACAGTACATGCATACATACACACAGTACATACATACATTACACTGCACACCGTACATGCATACATACACACAGTACATACATACAACACACAGTACGTACATACATACATTACACTGCACACAGTACATACATTACACTGCACACAGTACATACTTACATGCATTACACTGCACACAGTATACATACATACATTACACTGCACACAGTACATGCATACATACACACAGTACATACATACATTACACTGCGCACAGTACATACATATACACAGTACATACATACATTACACTGCACACAGTACATACATACATTACACTGCACACAGTACATACATACATTACACTGCACACAGTACATACATACATACATACATTACACTGCACACAGAACGTACATGCATTACACTGCACACAGTATATACATACATAACACTGCATACAGTACATACATACATACATACATACATTACACTGCACACAGTATATACATACTTACATTACACTGCACACACTACATACTTACATTACACTGCACACACTACATGCATACATTAAACTGCACACAGTACGTACATGCATACATTAAACTGCACACAGTACGTACATGCATACATTAAACTGCTCACAGTACGTACATACATACATTAAACTGCTCACAGTACGTACATGCATACATTAAACTGCACACAGTACGTACATGCATACATTACACTGCACACAGAACGTACATACATTACACTGCACACAGTACATACATACATTACACTGCACATAGTACGTACGTACATACATTACACTGCACACAGTACGTACGTACGTACATACATACATACATACATACATTACACTGCACACTGTACATACATACATACATTACACTGCACATAGTACATACATACATTACACTGCACACAGTACATACATACATACATTACACTGCACACAGTATATGGACCCAGTACATACATTACACTACATACATACATTACACTGCACACAGTACACACATACATTACACTGCACACAGGACATACATTACACTGCACCCATCACATACATACTCTACACTGCGCACATTGCATTCATAGCGTTCCCACTAGGCTGTTTTAGAGGGGCGCGGCGCCCTGCCCTCCTCCTGGAGGGAAAAAAGCGCCCTGCCCTCACAGCCTGCGGGTGCCGTTCTCACCCGCGGGGCGCAGTGTCCCGCGGGTGGAGAAACATGCGGTGTCCCGGTCACCGCCGGCAAATAGACGCTGGGCGCATGCGCCCGGCATCTATTCTCCCTTTCTGCAGCGCTTGGGGGCTGCCTGGCATGTCCGTAAGCGCCGAGCACGCCCCCAAGTATGACGAAAAGGGGACGCATCTTATAGGCACGCCCTCTTTTCATGACCACGCCCCCTTTTCGGGTGCGCGCGTCTTAGGCGCACGCATAAGGTTGCCCTCTCTAGCTCCGGCTCCCTGCCTGCCGCCGGAGCTAGAGTGAACACTACATTCATACATACTTTACACTGCACAAATTACATACATACATTACACTGCACACATATACTGCATACAAACATTAAACACATTACATCCATCCATTACACTGTACACATATACTCTACAGCCATAGCCAAAAGTTCTGAGAATGGCACAAGTATTGGTTCTCACAAAGTTTGCTGCTTCAGTGTTTTTAGACCTTTTTGTCACATGTTACTATGGTATACTGAGGTAACATTACAGCATTACATAAGTGTCAGATGTTACTATGGTATACTGAGGTAACATTACAGCATTACATAAGTGTCAGATGTTACTATGGTATACTGAGGTAACATTACAGCATTACATAAGTGTCAGATGTTACTATGGTATACTGAGGTAACATTACATAAGTGTCTGATGTTACTATGGTATACTGAGGTAACATTACATAAGTGTCAGATGTTACTATGGTATACTGAGGTAACATTACAGCATTACATAAGTGTCAGATGTTACTATGGTATACGGAGGTAGCATTACATAAGTGTCAGATGTTGTTATGGTATACTGAGGTAACATTACAGCATTACATAAGTGTCAGATGTTACTATGGCATACTGAGGTAACATTACAGCATTATATAAGTGTCAGATGTTACTATGGTATACTGAGGTAACATTACAGCATTACATAAGTGTCAGATATTACTATGGTATACTGAGGTAACATTACAGCATTACATAAGTGTCAGATGTTACTATGGTATACTGAGGTAACATTACAGCATTACATAAGTGTCAGATGTTACTATGGTATACTGAGGTAACATTACAGCATTACATAAGTGTCAGATGTTACTATGGTATACTGAGGTAACATTACAGCATTACATAAGTGTCAGGCTTTTTAGTGGCAATTACATTAAGTTTATGCAAAGAGTCAATATTTGCAGTGTTGACCCTTTTTTTACAAGACCTCTGCAATTCGCCCTGGCATGCTGTCACTCACCTTCTGGGCCGCATACTGACTGATGGACGCCCATTCTTGCCTAATCAATGCTTGGAGTTTGTCAGAATTTGTGGGGTTTTGTTTGTACACCCACCTCTTGAGGATTGACCACAAGTTCTCAATGGGATTAAGGTCTGGGAAGTTTCCTGGCCATGGACCCAAAATTTAGATGTTTTGTTTCCCCGAGCCACTTGGTTATCACTTTTGCCTTATGGCAAGGTGCTCCATCATGCTGGAAAAGGCATTGTTCCTCACCAAACTGTTCTTGGATGGTTGGTAGAAGTTGCTCTTGGAAGATGTTTTGGTACCATTCTTTATCCATGGCAGTGTTCTTAGGCAAAGATGTGAGTGAGCCCACTCCCTTGACTGAGAAGTAACCCCACACATGAATGGTCTCAGGATGTGTTACTGTTGGCATGTCACAGGACTGATGGTAGCACTCACCTTTCCTTCTCCGGACAAGCGTTTTTCCAGATGCCCCAAACAATCTGAAAGGGGATTAATCAGATTAAATAGCTTTACCCCAGTCCTCAGCAGTCCAATCCCTGGCTTTTTTGCAGAATATCAGTCTGTTCCTGATGTTTTTTCCTGGAGAGAAGTGGCTTCTTTGCTGCCCTTCTTGACACCAGGCCATCCTCCAAAAGTCTTCGCCTCGCTGTGCGTGAAGATGCACTCACACCCGCCTGCTGCCATTCCTGAGCAAGCTCTGCACTGGTGGTGCCCCGATCCCGCAGCTGAATCAACTTTAGGAGATGGTCCTGTCGCTTGCTGGACGTTCTTGGGAACCCTGAAGCCTTCATCAGAACTATTGAACCTCTCCTTGAAGTTCTTGATGATCCGATAAATGGTTGATTTAGGTGCAATCTTACTAGCACCAATATCCT
Source organism: Taudactylus pleione (assembly GCA_031769625.1). NCBI lineage: Eukaryota > Metazoa > Chordata > Amphibia > Anura > Myobatrachidae > Taudactylus > Taudactylus pleione. The sequence goes on along the minus strand of JAUIMM010001317.1, from coordinate 117,240 downwards.
TGCCTGTGAAGCCCTTTTTGTGGCAAAGATGACTGCATGTGTTTCCTTGCAGGTAACAATAGTGAAGAGGAATAACAATGATTTCAAGCTCCACCCTCCTTTTAAAGCTTCCAGTCTGTTCTAACTCAATCAGCATGACAGAGTGATCTCCAGCCTTGTCCTCGTCAGCACTCTCACCTGTGTTGACAAGAGAAATCACTGACAGCTGGTCATTTTGTGGCAGGGCTGAAATGCAGTGGAAATGTTGTTTTTGGGGATTGAGTTCATTGTCATGGCAAAGAGGGACTTTGCAATTCATCTGATCACTCTTCATGACATTCTGGAGTATATGCAAATTGCCATCACAAACACTGAAGCCGCAGACTTTGTGACAACCAATACTTGTGTCATTCTTAACTTTTGGCCATGGCTGTATACATACATACATACATTACACACTGCACACATTATCTACATGCATTACATACATACATTAATTACATGACACATATTAATTACATCTATACATTATGCTGCACACATTACAATGCACTACCTCTGCATGCAATAATGCACATATTACACACTACATGCCACATTCATCTGTATATCCCTCTGCCTGCAATAATGCACATATTACATACTACATGCCACATTCATCTGTACATATAACTATATCATAGAGCCAAGCGCTGTGGGCGTGTCTATGCATGCCGTATTTCAGTCATATGGGCAGTAAGGGATAAAAGCCTGGCTCCTGTCTAGTATATGACGCCTCTTTATACTGACGTTCATGTCAGGTATATATTATAAGCGCGGGTGACTTTATATTGCACGTCTATCGGTATAACTTCTGAGCGCACATTTTACATTGGTGCCATTTAAGGGACTTGTTTGACTTTATCAGACTGGTTCATGATTAGTGCTACACGTAGCTCAGTGTAACAATGGCTCTTCCTCGGGGCACCTCATTGCTTCTCTGTAATCCAGTGAGGTGAGAGGTGCCCCTGGCGGCACAGGAATGCCCGCTCACTCAGTGCTGCCCGGGGGCATTATTCATCAGGCTGTGTATGGATTACATACACTAGGGAGATGGCTTAAGGCCCCTATACATCAGAGATTGTGGCAATTTTGCAAACAATCGATTGAAAAAGGGAAAGATTTTTATACACAATCGATTGCATATTGCACGATTGCTGCAATCAATCTCTGATGTATGGGGGCCTTTAGCTCTGAGGTTATAGAGAAGCCTGCTGCAAATGACCCGGAGATGGACACGCATGTACTGAGGTGCAGTGATGACACCCAGCTTCGTTCATGTGTGGGTAATGATGATGTATTACTGTAAGTAATCCTGATATTATGCACATTCTAATACTGTCCTGGCAGTACTGTACTTAGCCATTCATATGTTGTATAGGTTCTGCCATTTCATATGTTGTGCTGCCCATGTCCGAGTCATGTTCGCCTTCCAGTGTTGTGTAATACTCTGCACCAATGTTAGGAGCAGCCTTTGGCCCAGTTGCCTGCACTCAGGACAGAGAGTGATTGTTCTGTCTGATAACCCGCAGGCTCCTCTGTAACCCCAGACCGCCCCCATTTCCTGTCACCATAAAGGAAGTGACACCAGCCACCATATGCACCGTCCAAATACAGATGTGTCCTCAATACGCCACGCAGCGCATCTTGCCTAGCGTGAATGAGCCGCCAGGTCCCGGGGTGCTCTGCTAGTGTCGGGCGTCTTTCTATTGTCACAATGCGACTAGGATACACCAGTAGACTCTGCTGATTAATTTGGGACACTTTACAGATGTGTCCACAATCCAAATACATCTATCCTCCGTGCGCTACAAGTCGCTGTACACACAACGCGGGAGCTCCGTGTAACTCTGTACAGCTGGGCGGCTTTTCGTGAAACTTTTTATCTTCCAATGCTGCTTATTCGCACAGCGATGGTGATGGGACGCACAAGCAGCTTCTGCTGATTAAAATGTTACAGCAGCTGATCCTGTAACGTAGCAATTCGCAGGCAGATACACTCGCAGTCGCACACACACAACATAATCAGCAGAAGCCGCTATGTGCGTCCTATTCACATCACTAATAAAGACGTATTTAAAGGTAAAAGTTGCATGAAAAGACCAAGCCATGAAGATACCAAGCCGCGGCATGGTACGCAAGGAGGCTAGATGTACGCGGACACTTCTGTATATCTGTGTGTGACTGGGTCTGTATATGAAGCACCATGGAACGTGCAATGACACAAGTTGCGGCTGTTACATTGTAGCACTTCATATACAGATTTGCTGCTGTGGGAATAATAATGATCTGTTACATAAATAAACTACGCTGGTAATAACTGCAATTCCTGGGGCTGAAATGTGGGTACACTATACACCTGCTGCACGTAATAGAGGTCTAGGTAGGACCCCAGGATATACTTCTAAACAGATTTAATAGAAATATATTACTGCGCTACATGCACTGTTGTTTTCAGCAATATTGTATATTTAATATATATTATCTATTATGTAGATAAAAAAGGCTTGTTTGAATGTCACAAATATTTAATTATAAAACATTAACACAAACCATATAACATTTATACATACAACATTTGCGATGCTAATAAAGGTAACTAGTCACGCCTAATGGGGCCTCTTAGTATATATGTATGTGAGAATCACAGATAGCTTAAAAAAATATATAAATCATTCATAAATTCCTCAGAATACTTAAGTCCAAACAGCATTTGTTGCTTTGTATCACTGTGGGTCATAAATAAGTATCTATTTGGGAATATGTGGCAATTTGTTTCCACTTTGCAGCCTCACAGATGAGCCAGCAATCCTGTCACTAATGGCTGAATAACAATCCGTGAACACCGGCGTCCCAGCAGTTCACTAGTGCGCTCACGCTCTGCCGTTAAGATGTACTGTATATTACCTTAGTCTTTTAGTACGGAATGATCGGCACCTCAAACAAGCCTGTTTTGTCTACATAATAGAGAGCAATATTGTATATTTAATATATATTGAGAACTGTACATCTAGCGCAGTAATATATTACATCAGGGCTCGACAAATTTTTGTAAAATCTAGGAGCCATCTTAAAAGTTTAGGACCCAGACCATCGTCCATTACCAAAATATATGAAAGCTTGTGTAGACCACCACACATGCCCTTTCAGTGCCCCTCAACCTCCCCACATACAATCAAATCGCCACACATACCACTTTAATGGTCATCAGATTCTGCAACATGCCCATACCAGCCCCTTTGATAGTGCCCCCAGTAGTAAGCCCCCTGTGACAGTGCCCCCAGTAGTAAGCCCCCTGTGACAGTGCCCCCCGTGACAGTGCCCCCGGTAGTAAGCCCCCCCGTGACAGTGCCCCCGGTAGTAAGCCCCCCCGTGACAGTGCCCCCGGTAGTAAGCCCCCCCGTGACAGTGCCCCCGGTAGTAAGCCCCCCCCCGTGACAGTGCCCCCGGTAGTAAGCCCCCCCCCGTGACAGTGCCCCCGGTAGTAAGCCCCCCCGTGACAGTGCCCCCGGTAGTAAGCCCCCCCCGTGACAGTGCCCCCGGTAGTAAGCCCCCCCCCGTGACAGTGCCCCCGGTAGTAAGCCCCCCCGGTGACAGTGCCCCCGGTAGTAAGCCCCCCCCCCGTGACAGTGCCCCCGGTAGTAAGCCCCCCCCGTGACAGTGCCCCCGGTAGTAAGCCCCCCCCGTGACAGTGCCCCCGGTAGTAAGCCCCCCGTGACAGTGCCCCCGGTAGTAAGCCCCCCCCGTGACAGTGCCCCCGGTAGTAAGCCCCCCCCGTGACAGTGCCCCCGGTAGTAAGCCCCCCCGGTGACAGTGCCCCCGGTAGTAAGCCCCCCCCGTGACAGTGCCCCCGGTAGTAAGCCCCCCCCGTGACAGTGCCCCCGGTAGTAAGCCCCCCCCGTGACAGTGCCCCCGGTAGTAAGCCCCCCCGTGACAGTGCCCCCGGTAGTAAGCCCCCCTGTGACAGTGCCCCCGGTAGTAAACCCCCTGAAGGACTGGTGGCCGGACAGTGGGGTGTTTATAACTACTGTACATTTTTGTGCCCATAATGCTGAATTCTCTTCGGTTGTTGTGTTTGCAAATGTATTTTGGAAGCTTGAGCCAGTGGTTTGTGGTCGGTAGCGAGGTGATTTTGGGCGCTTGTGATAGAGTGCGATGACATCCTTTCTGTGTGTGTAGGTCCTGCTGTCTGTCACAGTTCTTACTCTAGAATTGTATTTTCTAATGCCAGGCTAGAGGAATCCATTGTACAATAGATGGGCTCTGCCAGGAACTATAGCTGTACGGAGATTACATAAAGAGAGTAAAGTGAGAGCTGTAGTTATAAAGGAAACGTATTCCGTGTGATTGTGTACCTGCCTACAACCTGACGCTGTACCCAGTATGGTAGTGTGTAATGATGCAGTGCACGGCACAGTGGTTAGCATTGCTGTCTCTCAGCCTTGGGGTCATGAAATCGATTCAGACCGGGGGCCTATCTGTGTGGAGTTTGTTTGTTCTCCCCATGTTTGTATGGAATTTCCTCCAGTTGTTTTGGTTTTCTCCCACAATTCATAGACCTATTGATAAGGTAATTTGGTTGTTGACAAAAATGGGTGTCATCTCCCACGGGGCAGGGATTGAGGTGAGTGGCACGCATTCTCTGGGCATCGCTGCAGCCTGTGGTGATGTTATATGAATACACAATAATAATAAGAGTCATTTAGTGCATTACTTGTTGAGCTGTTGTAGGGCGCCTATTGCTAATGCTGCTGGAGTACTTCCCTGTGGTTGTCATCGCTGTGTGACTGAGGTTTCCTGGGTCACCCACCCTGGGGACAGCGGCATAGAGCTCCTGTGAGAAGCTGTCGGGGCTGCCCTGGGATTTGTGCCTCTCATACTGCCGGATTTCTTAATTGTAAATTAGTTAGTTTAATAAGATTTAGAAGTCTGCTATAATCACAAGTATGCATTGTATAAGGGCTCTCTCTCCATGCATGTAGTCTACACCTGCTGCATGTATGACGCGGTTACAGAGCATGCATGGGCAGAGATAGTGAGCGCTCCAACGCCTTCCGGTGAGCACCTGGGGGTCGCACACCAGGAGGGTGAGAGTTACGGGCTCCTGCTGGCTTGCAGATGTTTACATGGTCTATATCTATTGAGTGGTACCCGGGTTCTTACAGTAGGTCTAAGGACTGGTATCAGGGCCCTGATTACTAGGGGCCAGGACATAATAGGCCGGATTCTGCTGATATCGTGGAGCACTTTTTTTTCCCCTGCGTTGAACAGCAATGGAGGTCGTCTTCCACCGATTCCTTGCCACTGCGAAAGCGTGAAAACCAATTGTACACACACTTTCTACTCACAGCATCCTGCCCGCACACTTTCACCAACATTTTGTGCGTCTCCGTCGCCGATTTACCCAATTTGAAGCAGAACTTAATGTTGTGTCGTTGCTCCATTGCTGTTGGACGCACACTGCGCAGGACACTCTGTGGAAATGAATGCAATGGCAGTGCGGTGGCGGCCTCGGGCACATCCCGACTGGGGGCAGGTCCAGACATGTCCATGCATGTCAGTGCGCATGAGCGACCTGGTTACAAGCGTTGCATACAGATATATCCGACCATTCACTGAACTTTATAGACAGACCCGGTATATGCATTGGAAGGTCTATCAGGGAGACCTATATAAATGAATGTGCTGTCATTTATAGCATGTGAGAATGACGGAAACACCTGATTGGCTGCATGTTCGCCTTTGCTTTAGAATTCAGTATATTATTTGTGAATACCAGTGCGCCCTGGGCGATGTTGCGGCAATCTGTTCCGTTCTGCACTATGTTCTGGGCATTGGACATTTTAACCCGTTATGCCTGTGGTTGTCATCTCCAACCATCATGGTACCCCCCAGCAGGTCATGTTTTCAGGAGTTCTGTCTGGAAGCAGGTGGGATAATTACTGACCCAGAAAAGTAAATGAACTCCCTTTTACATCAGTAAAGAAATCTGGAAAACATGACCTGTTGGGAACTCTCAAGGATTTGAGTTGAACCCCCCCTGCTCTATGCAGTTATCTGATTGGGGTCATTCAGTGTTATTAGCGGACAGCTGACGGACTCGGCTCTGGGCTCTGTGCCGTGCACCAGGGGAAGAGGATACTACCCCACAGCTGCTGGTAACGTAAGGTCAGCAGGAGGTTTAAGGTCTGCATTTCCAGTAGGAAACTATGGGTCTCTTACACACTGTAGCATGCGTTCTACTTGAATCGGCTCAGTGAGTAGAGCAGATTGCAGCCATATGCTTTGTCACTTACCCACCTTGCCACGCTATTGGGGTCAGTATGGGCACAGCAGATATCCTGCTAATACAGCACGTGGGGGCTTGTCGTTACTTCCATATTATCTGTAACACTAATATATCCCCCCCCTTTGTATTCCTCTAATGTAAATATTAGTGAATGAATGTGTACGGTTTTACCTAGTTAATGCAAAGCTTGCTATTTAGTACAGTCCTCATTGTGTACCTTCTATTCCCCATAATCCCTTTATATGGTCCCAGATATTAGTTATATTTATGATCCACTCCCATACCTGCCAACTGATTTAGGTGCGACAGTCCTGAAACTAAGGGACTATCATGGTCCCAACTGCCCTGGTCCATAGTTTGTGGTGGGACCTTACCACTTGGGATTATGGGGAACATTAGGGTCTCGGCCGTGTCTGGAAATACGATCTAGAAGCTAGATCTGTAACCCACTCACAGCCTGCATAGGGGGATAACCTACAGTTCTAGTGTTTGGCCCTTGTGTTCCCTCTGCTGGACGGCAATTGGGGTCACCCATCTACCTGCACTGTCATATCTTTTGGGAACATGTAAGCCGTGACAATGTGACACATTAATTATATGTACTCAGGGAAGGCGTTCCCGTGTCTGCAGTCAGGTGTTACCTGTGTGCGATTATCCTCAGTGATGGTCACACCCTATGTACAGACTTTGTGCTTATAATGTGTATACTTCGTGGCGCCCTCAGCAGAAATGAGAGTTGTGTAGTTGTATTTTCAGGTTTTGTTACTTTAGTTGTGTAATAGATTAAGATGATATTTTACTTGTGTGCAGGCGGCTTGTCTGTGACCCCAGCTCAGCATGTAATGTATAGGGCGGCCGGAATCACACTTCCCCTGTAGCACAGTATAAAAAGCAGAATGTCGCCAGATTTGGTAGGGAGACTAATTAGGATAATGGATGCAGGGAGGGGGCACCCACCAGACTCGTCTTTACGTGACGGTTTAATCAGCGCATACCGTGTCTCTCATCAGAGATGGTGCCGGGAGAATTAAGTGACCGGACAAAGATCCGCTGGGAATGAAACGTTGATATGGGACCGTATATGATGCATAAATCATATAGTGACCCGTCGGGTGAGTGTCCCCTATTTATTGCTGTGTCTGATGGATGGATGTGATTCCTCGCCCAGGACTACAGCCTCGCAGTGACCTGAATCATCGCAGTGACAATGAGAGTGCGGACAATGGACTGCACATAGGCACTCCCACATATATATATATATATATATATATATATATATATACATACATACTGGCACATGTATATCTTTATTACGCGCATATTAGCACATGTATATCTTTATTACGTACATACTAGCACATGTATATCTTTATTACGTGCATACTAGCACATGTATATCTTTATTACGTGCATACTAGCACATGTATATCTTTATTACGTGCATACTAGCACATGTATATCTTTATTACGTGCATACTAGCACATGTATATCTTTATTACGTGCATACTAGCACATGTATATCTTTATTACGTACATACTAGCACATGTATATCTTTATTACGTGCATGCTAGCACATGTATATCTTTATTACGTACATACTAGCACATGTATATCTTTATTACGTACATACTAGCACATGTATATCTTTATTACGTACATACTAGCACATGTATATCTGTATTACGTGCATACTAGCACATGTATATCTTTATTACGTACATACTAGCACATGTATATCTGTATTACGTACATACTAGCACATGTATATCTTTATTACGTACATACTAGCACATGTATATCTTTATTACGTACATACTAGCACATGTATATCTTTATTACGTACATACTAGCACATGTATATCTTTATTACGTGCATACTAGCACATGTATATCTGTATTACGTGCATACTAGCACATGTATATCTGTATTACGTGCATACTAGCACATGTCTATCTGTATTACGTGCATACTAGCACATGCATATCTTTATTACGTGCATACTAGCACATGCATATCTTTATTACGTGCATACTAGCACATGCATATCTTTATTACGTACATACTAGCACATGCATATCTTTATTACTAGCACATGTATATCTTTATTACGTGCATACTAGCACATGTATATCTTTATTACGTGCATACTAGCACATGTATATCTTTATTACGTGCATACTAGCACATGTATATCTTTATTACGTGCATACTAGCACATGTATATCTTTATTACGTGCATACTAGCACATGTATATCTTTATTACGTGCATACTAGCACATGTATATCTGTATTACGTGCATACTAGCACATGTATATCTGTATTACGTGCATACTAGCACATGTATATCTGTATTACGTGCATACTAGCACATGTATATCTGTATTACGTGCATACTAGCACATGTATATCTGTATTACGTGCATACTAGCACATGTATATCTGTATTACGTGCATACTAGCACATGTATATCTGTATTACGTGCATACTAGCACATGTATATCTGTATTACGTGCATACTAGCACATGTATATCTGTATTACGTGCATACTAGCACATGTCTATCTGTATTACGTGCATACTAGCACATGTCTATCTGAATTACGTGCATACTAGCACATGCATATCTTTATTACGTGCATACTAGCACATGCATATCTTTATTACGTGCATACTAGCACATGCATATCTTTATTACGTACATACTAGCACATGCATATCTTTATTACTAGCACATGTATATCTTTATTACGTGCATACTAGCACATGTATATCTTTATTACGTGCATACTAGCACATGTATATCTTTATTACGTGCATACTAGCACATGTATATCTTTATTACGTGCATACTAGCACATGTATATCTTTATTACGTGCATACTAGCACATGTATATCTTTATTACGTGCATACTAGCACATGTATATCTGTATTACGTGCATACTAGCACATGTATATCTGTATTACGTGCATACTAGCACATGTATATCTGTATTACGTGCATACTAGCACATGTATATCTGTATTACGTGCATACTAGCACATGTATATCTGTATTACGTGCATACTAGCACATGTATATCTGTATTACGTGCATACTAGCACATGTATATCTGTATTACGTGCATACTAGCACATGTATATCTGTATTACGTGCATACTAGCACATGTATATCTGTATTACGTGCATACTAGCACATGTATATCTTTATTACGTGCATACTAGCACATGTATATCTTTATTACGTGCATACTAGCACATGTATATCTTTATTACGTGCATACTAGCACATGTATATCTTTATTACGTGCATACTAGCACATGTATATCTTTATTACGTGCATACTAGCACATGTATATCTTTATTACGTGCATACTAGCACATGTATATCTTTATTACGTGCATACTAGCACATGTATATCTTTATTACGTGCATACTAGCACATGTATATCTTTATTACGTGCATACTAGCACATGTATATCTTTATTACGTGCATACTAGCACATGTATATCTTTATTACGTGCATACTAGCACATGTATATCTGTATTACGTGCATACTAGCACATGTATATCTGTATTACGTGCATACTAGCACATGTATATCTTTATTACGTGCATACTAGCACATGTATATCTGTATTACGTGCATACTAGCACATGTATATCTGTATTACGTGCATACTAGCACATGTATATCTTTATTACGTGCATACTAGCACATGTATATCTTTATTACGTGCATACTAGCACATGTATATCTTTATTACGTGCATACTAGCACATGTATATCTTTATTACGTGCATACTAGCACATGTATATCTTTATTACGTGCATACTAGCACATGTATATCTCTTTGTGTTGTGTAGATATGTTGTGATGAATAAGGATGAGCCCCAGCTGGGAGCGGAGGGAATGGGCAGATACATGATTATGGCAGGGAGACATATTACAGCTATAGTGGGAGCTAAGAACCAATATATACATTATCCATAGGAGCTATTTCTGTACACTGCATTGGGAATCATTCAGCCTCCTGTATGAGGGACGTATGTTCCTGTGCGGGCAGCACAAGGTGACCCCCTGCCTGATAGGAATACAGGGAGAGGAAGTGACACATTTGGTGTAAGCTACAGGAACAATACATTAAAGTCACGTGAAGGTGGAGAACAGACTGTAACATGCCACCTTTGGCAGATTGGGCTCTCTGCTTACCCCACACACCCATGTAACATCACATGTCAGCAGCCTGACCAGTCAGTGGTGATTCTTATTGCTTTAAAGTTATTTTGTTTCATTAAAATTAGTTATAATGGTTTATATCTGAGCTAGACTGTAGAAGTGCAGCATAGACATGACAGCACTGCCATCTACAGGTGATCAGTGGGTATTGCTCAGCATCCTGAGCAGCTGGGGGGGAAGGAATCATTTACGCTGTGCAGAGTATAACCTGTGGCTTCAGCATCATGTCCTATTATTGTGTCTCATGGCTTTTCTTCCTGACTGTTTCAGGGAGCAGGGCATGAACCGCGAGGGGGCCGCCGGGAAGACTCCGGAAGAGATGTACGTCCAGCAGAAGGTGCGGGTCCTCCTCATGCTGCGGAAGATGGGCTCTAACGTGAGTACGGGCATTGGTGCTGCTGGTGGTTGCTGTGTACCCCTCCTCATTGGTTACATCAGGCCGTTTAACCCCCGCAGGTTTAAAAAAAAAAACGAGACTATAAACCGCTAGTAACAGGAAGCTGGTATATAATAATGTTTTTGGAGAGAGTCACCAAGTTAGCAGCCAGGCTCCCGTACACCCCTCATGGTGCGCGAGGGGAGGTGTAGATGCAGGAATGCGGCCTCTATAGCGCCTGAGGCTGATAATGGAGATGACCAGCCTCCATACACTACATCGTAGCTGTGCTATATCAGTCCTGTGCCCATAATATACTCTGATCCGCCGTGGGATCGCTAGATAGAAATACGTTAGAGGCCTCTGGGAGTGTTTTATGAAGGGTCACTTGGCTGCCGGTGATTGTATTCACCTTACAGGACGTTGGGCGGATTGCTGCCGGTTACTGAGAGTGCGGCTGCGTCCTAACGCACGGATCCTACTCTCCCTTTATGTGATTAATGCAGGCCTAGTGATTACCATTGAATGTGCGGAAGTTCCTCCTGGCATGTAATACAAATGCCCAGAGCTGAATGATCCCCGATCATGGGAAAGCCATTATAAGACACATTGTTGTGAGGGTGCAGACATAACTCACGCTCACATTTGGGACAGTGGAAGGAGGTGCCGATCATTGAGCCTTAATCTGGCCTCTGCCTGTTAATTGTGCTGGAGATGAGCATTGCTTTGATCTTGCAGTATCCCTGGCACACGGGCACCGATCGTTAATGTCTTCATTATGGCATCTTGGGGTATAAGGAAATGTCGGAGGATTACACCGGCGATGGCTCAAATGAACATAACTGATGATTGGATGAAGACGCTCTTGTGTTTAGAGGGGGTAATACGTTCCCAAATCCCTCCCATATGGAAGATCAAAGTAGAAAAAGGAAAACACGCAATCGCATAATATCGTCTTATCACGTGTATTTACTAAAGATCGGGGATAATAAAGAGTTTAGGTCCTTGCAAATGTTCCCTTGCCTTGAATAAAAGTAAGAAACTATTTTGCAAGAATTGAAATAATTTATTATCACCCTCAGAAATGAGCCCCAATACAATGCCTTATTAAATTACATCTCCCGTATACAGTGTTATTAGGCCGGTCCCCAGCTGGGCCTATCCTGTACGTTCTCTGCGCACACTGTCCTGTGGTTACTGCTTCTTAGGTCTGTGTTCTCCTCACGGTTACATCTCCCGTATACAGTGTTATTAGGCCGGTCCCCAGCTGGGCCTATCCTGTACGCTCTCTGCGCACACTGTCCTGTGGTTACTGCTTCTTAGGTCTGTGTTCTCCTCACGGTTACATCTCCCGTATACAGTGTTATTAGGCCGGTCCCCAGCTGGGCCTATCCTGTACGCTCTCTGCGCACACTGTCCTGTGGTTAATGCTTCTTAGGTCTGTGTTCTCCTCACGGTTACATCTCCCGTATACAGTGTTATTAGGCCGGTCCCCAGCTGGGCCTATCCTGTACGCTCTCTGCGCACACTGTCCTGTGGTTAATGCTTCTTAGGTCTGTGTTCTCCTCACGGTTACATCTCCCGTATACAGTGTTATTAGGCCGGTCCCCAGCTGGGCCTATCCTGTACGCTCTCTGCGCACACTGACCTGTGGTTAATGCTTCTTAGGTCTGTGTTCTCCTCACGGTTACATCTCCCGTATACAGTGTTATTAGGCCGGTCCCCAGCTGGTCCTATCCTGTACGCTCTCTGCGCACACTGTCCTGTGGTTAATGCTTCTTAGGTCTGTGTTCTCCTCACGGTTACATCTCCCGTATACAGTGTTATTAGGCCGGTCCCCAGCTGGGCCTATCCTGTACGCTCTCTGCGCATACTGTCCTGTGGTTAATGCTTCTTAGGTCTGTGTTCTCCTCACGGTTACATCTCCCGTATACAGTGTTATTAGGCCGGTCCCCAGCTGGGCCTATCCTGTACGCTCTCTGCGCACACTGTCCTGTGGTTACTGCTTCTTAGGTCTGTGTTCTCCTCACGGTTACATCTCCCGTATACAGTGTTATTAGGCCGGTCCCCAGCTGGGCCTATCCTGTACGCGCTCTGCGCACACTGACCTGTGGTTACTACTTCTTAGGTCTGTGTTCTCCTCACGGTTACATCTCCTGTATACAGTGTTATTAGGCCGGTCCCCAGCTGGGCCTATCCTGTACGCTCTCTGCGCACACTGTCCTGTGGTTACTGCTTCTTAGGTCTGTGTTCTCCTCACGGTTACATCTCCCGTATACAGTGTTATTAGGCCGGTCCCCAGCTGGGCCTATCCTGTACGCTCTCTGCGCACACTGACCTGTGGTTACTGCTTCTTAGGTCTGTGTTCTCCTCACGGTTACATCTCCTGTATACAGTGTTATTAGGCCGGTCCCCAGCTGGGCCTATCCTGTACGCTCTCTGCACACACTGTCCTGTGGTTACTGGTTCTTAGGTCTGTGTTCTCCTCACGGTTACATCTCCCGTATACAGTGTTATTAGGCCGGTCCCCAGCTGGGTCTGTCCTGTATGCTCTCTGCGCACACTGACCTGTGGTTAATGCTCCTTAGGTCTGTGTTCTCCTCACGGTTACATCTCCCGTATACAGTGTTATTAGGCCGGTCCCCAGCTGGGTCTATCCTGTACGCTCTCTGCGCACACTGTCCTGTGGTTACTGCTTCTTAGGTCTGTGTTCTCCTCACGGTTACATCTCCCGTATACAGTGTTATTAGGCCGGTCCCCAGCTGGGCCTATCCTGTACGCTCTCTGCGCACACTGTCCTGTGGTTAATGCTTCTTAGGTCTGTGTTCTCCTCACGGTTACATCTCCCGTATACAGTGTTATTAGGCCGGTCCCCAGCTGGGCCTATCCTGTACGCTCTCTGCGCACACTGACCTGTGGTTACTGCTTCTTAGGTCTGTGTTCTCCTCACGGTTACATCTCCCGTATACAGTGTTATTAGGCCGGTCCCCAGCTGGGCCTATCCTGTACGCTCTCTGCGCACACTGACCTGTGGTTACTGCTTCTTAGGTCTGTGTTCTCCTCACGGTTACATCTCCCGTATACAGTGTTATTAGGCCGGTCCCCAGCTGGGCCTATCCTGTACGCTCTCTGCGCACACTGTCCTGTGGTTACTGCTTATTAGGTCTGTGTTCTCCTCACGGTTACATCTCCCGTATACAGTGTTATTAGGCCGGTCCCCAGCTGGGCCTATCCTGTACGCTCTCTGCGCACACTGTCCTGTGGTTACTGCTTCTTAGGTCTGTGTTCTCCTCACGGTTACATCTCCCGTATACAGTGTTATTAGGCCGGTCCCCAGCTGGGCCTATCCTGTACGCTCTCTGCGCACACTGTCCTGTGGTTACTGCTTCTTAGGTCTGTGTTCTCCTCACGGTTACATCTCCTGTATACAGTGTTATTAGGCCGGTCCCCAGCTGGGCCTATCCTGTACGCTCTCTGCGCACACTGTCCTGTGGTTACTGCTTCTTAGGTCTGTGTTCTCCTCACGGTTACATCTCCCGTATACAGTGTTATTAGGCCGGTCCCCAGCTGGGCCTATCCTGTACGCTCTCTGTGCACACTGTCCTGTGGTTAATGCTTCTTAGGTCTGTGTTCTCCTCACGGTTACATCTCCTGTATACAGTGTTATTAGGCCGGTCCCCAGCTGGGTCTATCCTGTACGCTCTCTGCGCACACTGTCCTGTGGTTACTGCTTCTTAGGTCTGTGTTCTCCTCACGGTTACATCTCCCGTATACAGTGTTATTAGGCCGGTCCCCAGCTGGGCCTATCCTGTACGCTCTCTGCGCACACTGACCTGTGGTTACTGCTTCTTAGGTCTGTGTTCTCCTCACGGTTACATCTCCCGTATACAGTGTTATTAGGCCGGTCCCCAGCTGGGCCTATCCTGTACGCTCTCTGCGCACACTGTCCTGTGGTTACTGCTTCTTAGGTCTGTGTTCTCCTCACGGTTACATCTCCCGTATACAGTGTTATTAGGCCGGTCCCCAGCTGGGCCTATCCTGTACGCTCTCTGCGCACACTGTCCTGTGGTTACTGCTTCTTAGGTCTGTGTTCTCCTCACGGTGACATCTCCCGTATACAGTGTTATTAGGCCGGTCCCCAGCTGGGCCTATCCTGTACGCTCTCTGCGCACACTGTCCTGTGGTTACTGCTTCTTAGGTCTGTGTTCTCCTCACGGTTACATCTCCCGTATACAGTGTTATTAGGCCGATCCCCAGCTGGGCCTATCCTGTACGCTCTCTGCGCACACTGTCCTGTGGTTACTGCTTCTTAGGTCTGTGTTCTACTCACGGTTACATCTCCCGTATACAGTGTTATTAGGCCGGTCCCCAGCTGGGCCTATCCTGTACGCTCTCTGCGCACACTGACCTGTGGTTACTGCTTCTTAGGTCTGTGTTCTACTCACGGTTACATCTCCCGTATACAGTGTTATTAGGCCGGTCCCCAGCTGGGCCTATCCTGTACGCTCTCTGCGCACACTGTCCTGTGGTTACTGCTTCTTAGGTCTGTGTTCTCCTCACGGTTACATCTCCCGTATACAGTGTTATTAGGCCGGTCCCCAGCTGGGCCTATCCTGTACGCTCTCTGCGCACACTGTCCTGTGGTTACTGCTTCTTAGGTCTGTGTTCTCCTCACGGTTACATCTCCCGTATACAGTGTTATTAGGCCGGTCCCCAGCTGGGCCTATCCTGTACTCTCTCTGCGCACACTGACCTGTGGTTAATGCTTCTTAGGTCTGTGTTCTCCTCACGGTTACATCTCCCGTATACAGTGTTATTAGGCCGGTCCCCAGCTGGGCCTATCCTGTACGCTCTCTGCGCACACTGTCCTGTGGTTAATGCTTCTTCGGTCTGTGTTCTCCTCACGGTTATATCTCCCGTATACAGTGTTATTAGGCCGGTCCCCAGCTGGGCCTATCCTGTACGCTCTCTGCGCACACTGTCCTGTGGTTAATGCTTCTTAGGTCTGTGTTCTCCTCACGGTGACATCTCCCGTATACAGTGTTATTAGGCCAGTCCCCAGCTGGGCCTATCCTGTACGCTCTCTGCGCACACTGACCTGTGGTTAATGCTTCTTAGGTCTGTGTTCTCCTCACGGTTACATCTCCCGTATACAGTGTTATTAGGCCGGTCCCCAGCTGGGCCTATCCTGTACGCTCTCTGCGCACACTGTCCTGTGGTTAATGCTTCTTAGGTCTGTGTTCTCCTCACGGTTACATCTCCCGTATACAGTGTTATTAGGCCGGTCCCCAGCTGGGCCTATCCTGTACTCTCTGCGCACACTGTCCTGTGGTTAATGCTTCTTAGGTCTGTGTTCTCCTCACGGTTACATCTCCCGTATACAGTGTTATTAGGCCGGTCCCCAGCTGGGCCTATCCTGTACTCTCTCTGCGCACACTGTCCTGTGGTTACTGCTTCTTAGGTCTGTGTTCTCCTCACGGTTACATCTCCCGTATACAGTGTTATTAGGCCGGTCCCTAGCTGGGCCTATCCTGTACTCTCTCTGCGCACACTGTCCTGTGGTTACTGCTTCTTAGGTCTGTGTTCTCCTCACGGTGACATCTCCCGTATACAGTGTTATTAGGCCGGTCCCCAGCTGGGCCTATCCTGTACGCTCTCTGCGCACACTGACCTGTGGTTACTGCTTCTTAGGTCTGTGTTCTCCTCACGGTTACATCTCCCGTATACAGTGTTATTAGGCCGGTCCCCAGCTGGGCCTATCCTGTACGCTCTCTGCGCACACTGTCCTGTGGTTACTGCTTCTTAGGTCTGTGTTCTCCTCACGGTTACATCTCCCGTATACAGTGTTATTAGGCCGGTCCCCAGCTGGGCCTATCCTGTACTCTCTCTGCGCACACTGACCTGTGGTTACTGCTTCTTAGGTCTGTGTTCTCCTCACGGTTACATCTCCCGTATACAGTGTTATTAGGCCGGTCCCCAGCTGGGCCTATCCTGTACGCTCTCTGCGCACACTGTCCTGTGGTTACTGCTTCTTAGGTCTGTGTTCTCCTCACGGTTACATCTCCCGTATACAGTGTTATTAGGCCGGTCCCCAGCTGGGCCTATCCTGTACGCTCTCTGCGCACACTGTCCTGTGGTTAATGCGTCTTAGGTCTGTGTTCTCCTCACGGTTACATCTCCCGTATACAGTGTTATTAGGCCGGTCCCCAGCTGGGTCTATCCTGTACGCTCTCTGCGCACACTGTCCTGTGGTTACTGCTTCTTAGGTCTGTGTTCTCCTCACGGTTACATCTCCCGTATACAGTGTTATTAGGCCGGTCCCCAGCTGGGCCTATCCTGTACGCTCTCTGCGCACACTGTCCTGTGGTTACTGCTTCTTAGGTCTGTGTTCTCCTCACGGTTACATCTCCCGTATACAGTGTTATTAGGCCGGTCCCCAGCTGGGCCTATCCTGTACGCTCTCTGCGCACACTGTCCTGTGGTTACTGCTTCTTCGGTCTGTGTTCTCCTCACGGTGACATCTCCCGTATACAGTGTTATTAGGCCGGTCCCCAGCTGGGCCTATCCTGTACGCTCTCTGCGCACACTGTCCTGTGGTTACTGCTTCTTCGGTCTGTGTTCTCCTCACGGTTACATCTCCCGTATACAGTGTTATTAGGCCGGTCCCCAGCTGGGCCTATCCTGTACGCTCTCTGCGCACACTGTCCTGTGGTTACTGCTTCTTAGGTCTGTGTTCTCCTCACGGTTACATCTCCCGTATACAGTGTTATTAGGCCGGTCCCCAGCTGGGCCTATCCTGTACGCTCTCTGCGCACACTGTCCTGTGGTTAATGCTTCTTAGGTCTGTGTTCTCCTCACGGTTACATCTCCCGTATACAGTGTTATTAGGCCGGTCCCCAGCTGGGCCTATCCTGTACGCTCTCTGCGCACACTGTCCTGTGGTTAATGCTTCTTAGGTCTGTGTTCTCCTCACGGTTACATCTCCCGTATACAGTGTTATTAGGCCGGTCCCCAGCTGGGCCTATCCTGTACGCTCTCTGCGCACACTGTCCTGTGGTTACTGCTTCTTAGGTCTGTGTTCTCCTCACGGTTACATCTCCCGTATACAGTGTTTTTAGGCCGGTCCCCAGCTGGGCCTATCCTGTACGCTCTCTGCTCACACTGACCTGTGGTTAATGCTTCTTAGGTCTGTGTTCTCCTCACGGTTACATCTCCCATATACAGTGTTATTAGGCCGGTCCCCAGCTGGGCCTATCCTGTACGCTCTCTGCGCACACTGTCCTGTGGTTAATGCTTCTTCGGTCTGTGTTCTCCTCACGGTTACATCTCCTGTATACAGTGTTATTAGGCCGGTCCCCAGCTGGGCCTATCCTGTACGCTCTCTGCGCACACTGACCTGTGGTTACTGCTTCTTAGGTCTGTGTTCTCCTCACGGTGACATCTCCCGTATACAGTGTTATTAGGCCGGTCCCCAGCTGGGCCTATCCTGTACGCTCTCTGCGCACACTGTCCTGTGGTTACTGCTTCTTAGGTCTGTGTTCTCCTCACGGTTACATCTCCCGTATACAGTGTTATTAGGCCGGTCCCCAGCTGGGCCTATCCTGTACGCTCTCTGCTCACACTGACCTGTGGTTAATGCTTCTTAGGTCTGTGTTCTCCTCACGGTTACATCTCCCGTATACAGTGTTATTAGGCCGGTCCCCAGCTGGGCCTATCCTGTACGCTCTCTGCGCACACTGTCCTGTGGTTACTGCTTCTTAGGTCTGTGTTCTCCTCACGGTAACATCTCCCGTATACAGTGTTATTAGGCCGGTCCCCAGCTGGGTCTATCCTGTACGCTGTCTGCGCACACTGACCTGTGGTTACTGCTTCTTAGGTCTGTGTTCTCCTCACGGTGACATCTCCCGTATACAGTGTTATTAGGCCGGTCCCCAGCTGGGCCTATCCTGTACTCTCTGCGCACACTGTCCTGTGGTTAATGCTTCTTAGGTCTGTGTTCTCCTCACGGTTACATCTCCCGTATACAGTGTTATTAGGCCGGTCCCCAGCTGGGCCTATCCTGTACGCTCTCTGCGCACACTGTCCTGTGGTTAATGCTTCTTCGGTCTGTGTTCTCCTCACGGTTACATCTCCCGTATACAGTGTTATTAGGCCGGTCCCCAGCTGGGCCTATCCTGTACGCTCTCTGCGCACACTGTCCTGTGGTTACTGCTTCTTAGGTCTGTGTTCTCCTCACGGTTACATCTCCCGTATACAGTGTTATTAGGCCGGTCCCCAGCTGGGCCTATCCTGTACGCTCTCTGCTCACACTGACCTGTGGTTAATGCTTCTTAGGTCTGTGTTCTCCTCACGGTTACATCTCCCATATACAGTGTTATTAGGCCGGTCCCCAGCTGGGCCTATCCTGTACGCTCTCTGCGCACACTGTCCTGTGGTTACTGCTTCTTAGGTCTGTGTTCTCCTCACGGTTACATCTCCCGTATACAGTGTTATTAGGCCGGTCCCCAGCTGGGCCTATCCTGTACGCTCTCTGCGCACACTGACCTGTGGTTAATGCTTCTTAGGTCTGTGTTCTCCTCACGGTTACATCTCCCGTATACAGTGTTATTAGGCCGGTCCCCAGCTGGGCCTATCCTGTACGCTCTCTGCGCACACTGTCCTGTGGTTACTGCTTCTTAGGTCTGTGTTCTCCTCACGGTTACATCTCCCGTATACAGTGTTATTAGGCCGGTCCCCAGCTGGGCCTATCCTGTACTCTCTCTGCGCACACTGTCCTGTGGTTACTGCTTCTTAGGTCTGTGTTCTCCTCACGGTTACATCTCCCGTATACAGTGTTATTAGGCCGGTCCCCAGCTGGGCCTATCCTGTACGCTCTCTGCGCACACTGACCTGTGGTTAATGCTCCTTAGGTCTGTGTTCTCCTCACGGTTACATCTCCCGTATACAGTGTTATTAGGCCGGTCCCCAGCTGGGCCTATCCTGTACGTTCTCTGCGCACACTGTCCTGTGGTTACTGCTTCTTAGGTCTGTGTTCTCCTCACGGTTACATCTCCCGTATACAGTGTTATTAGGCCGGTCCCCAGCTGGGCCTATCCTGTACGCTCTCTGCGCACACTGTCCTGTGGTTACTGCTTCTTAGGTCTGTGTTCTCCTCACGGTTACATCTCCCGTATACAGTGTTATTAGGCCGGTCCCCAGCTGGTCCTATCCTGTACGCTCTCTGCGCACACTGTCCTGTGGTTACTGCTTCTTAGGTCTGTGTTCTCCTCACGGTTACATCTCCCGTATACAGTGTTATTAGGCCGGTCCCCAGCTGGGTCTATCCTGTACGCTCTCTGCGCACACTGACCTGTGGTTACTGCTTCTTAGGTCTGTGTTCTCCTCACGGTTACATCTCCCGTATACAGTGTTATTAGGCCGGTCCCCAGCTGGGCCTATCCTGTACGCTCTCTGCGCACACTGACCTGTGGTTAATGCTTCTTAGGTCTGTGTTCTCCTCACGGTTACATCTCCCGTATACAGTGTTATTAGGCCGGTCCCCAGCTGGGTCTATCCTGTACGCTCTCTGCGCACACTGACCTGTGGTTACTGCTTCTTAGGTCTGTGTTCTCCTCACGGTTACATCTCCCGTGTACAGTGTTATTAGGCCGGTCCCCAGCTGGGCCTATCCTGTACGCTCTCTGCGCACACTGTCCTGTGGTTACTGCTTCTTAGGTCTGTGACTCTAACAGCTGTTTTTTTTTTTCTTTACGTTTTGCTTTGTGTTCTCTCCCGGCAGCTGACGCCCAGCGAGGAGGCCTTCCTACGGTCGTACGCCGGAGTGGTGAATAGCCAGCTCAGCCAGCTGCCCCAGCATTCCATTGATCAGGGTACGTATCTGTTTGCGCATGTGTGTTTGACGTAACATGATTGGTGATTATTGTGGGGGAAGATTTCTTTCCTGAGCACAGTTCAGTGAGTTTAGCCCTCCGCCATTGAGGCACCCCCCACATTCCAACATCAAGGGCCCCATTTCTTTATGCATTGCTTGTATATATGATATCTTTGTGGGGTTTTCTCTTTTTATTTTGATTTCTCGGATAATAACACTAGTTCTCTCATACGTTCTGACACAGCAAAGGAGATCTACACAGATTGGGCAAAAAAAAAGTTTTTTCATGTTTTTATAGAAATTACATCTAAAAACGCGTGTGCCTGCGTTTGTGGCACTTACTGTAACTATATGCTATATACTGTAAACTGTTCTTTCCCTCACAATGCACAAGATCCGTCGTTACTAGTTAGTTCTACCGTCAGAAGGTCCCTCTGTTATGTACCCTCGCCAAGCGCTTTGCGTGGAGCTGTTTTGCAGAAACCTCCTTTATCTGCCGCTGACAGAAATCCTCTAAAATGCGGCTTTATTTCTGGGAATGCCGTAGCGTGGGAAGCTCCTGCCTGTCTGCCGTGTGACTGTACCGATGCCCGTAGTGCCCTTCTCAGGGTCAGGAATCTTTCCCCAGTATTTTACGGCATTTTCAGTTACGTTTCCTTGTCCGTTTGGGCAGATGATGACGAAGCAGAACTTCTCGTACATTCCCCTTACAGAGCTCATGTAACCTGTCCGCTATCTGCTCTCAGGGGGTTGTGGTTTGCAGTGTAAGCCAATAGCCGGGACATTAGTGCTCATCTAACCAAGGTGCCCTTGTAATTGAACCGCGTTAAGCTGTTGTATGTCATTTCCTACGAAGTATCATGATACCTACAGTGCTAATGGAACGTATAAGGCGAGATTTGCAATATAACATCCCGCCAGGCTTTTCTTTACATTAACTGCGTGATGCCAATATATAGCTGAGACAGACGCACATTATATTCCCCCATCTGGGACTGGTCAGGTGACCTATACAAGATGCCTCCGTCCTCTGGGCACTATGGGGCTGATTCTGTATCGCTCTGAACTCTTAACGGTGCAAGCGGTGATTCTTTACAGGCGCAAAAGCAAATTATTCATTTTTGTGTATGTCCCTCCTATTCTGAGTCTGAAGGAGCTAGGACGCTTCTGCCTTTCCGTGATATGGGACGTTTGTGGGTGGGAACTGGGTGGTGACAGTGTGATTTCACGTAACCGCCCTGACTTGTCGGCGTGTATGTAAAGCTCCGTGCGATTTGTGCGTTCGGGGGTGGGAGCTGCACCTGGCATGGGGCGTGCGTGTGTGTGTGTGCGCGCGCGTGTGTGTATGTGTGCGCGTGTGTGTGCGTGCACGCAGATATAAATGATGGGCAGCGCTGGTTTATGCTTACAGACACACGGATCCTTGCATAATACTCTGATTAGCATAAGGGGTAAATCGGGTTCCCGCAGCTGCCGCATGCGATGGAATATGCCCCTTTTACACACCTGCGTTTGGTAGTTATTCCGCAGCACTTTCTTCTTTGCCATTACTGGCTAATTGTAGGTTTGCACAACACTCCTTAAAGGGCCTAGACGAGCAGGTAGGCCTGGGGGGGGGGGGTGATTTGAGGTTTTAGGGGAATCTTACGGATTCAGATCTCCTTTATATCCACATGCTGTGCACCTGTGGTGATATGAGGCGGCTTCTCAGGGTCTGGGTGGTACAGTTGGCATAGGAGAAACCTAACCTAAAAAGTAACCCAAAAATTTTATTCTGGAGGGGAATATTATCCCTATCACAGGTATCGGGAGCAGGTCACCTGGATAATGGAGCTTTGTGTCAGGAACTGAGAGACCATCAGAGAATCGACACTAATAGGTCCTCATAACGTCTGATAGCCGGACGCCCCCCCATCAGCGTTCTCAGAGCACCGAACAGTCCACTCCAGGGCTTAACCACAAGCATGAAGGGTGAGGTACGAGCTCAGTAGGGGGGCAAAATTAACCTTTAGGGCAGTAAAGGCTGGGATGCGCCACCAGAAGTCCCGGCACGGTAAAAGTCGCTACA
The DNA here is from genome assembly GCA_031769625.1 of Taudactylus pleione. Classification (NCBI taxonomy): domain Eukaryota; kingdom Metazoa; phylum Chordata; class Amphibia; order Anura; family Myobatrachidae; genus Taudactylus; species Taudactylus pleione. Next base: position 94,366 of record JAUIMM010001317.1, on the reverse strand, counting down.
TAGACTGGTATTTGTCGAGCCAAGTTAGCCACACACTGCGATCTGGGGGTTTGAATCATCCCTACAGCCCCGTCCTTTGTACCCCAGATGCAGTTGTTGGCTGGATGAACAGCTAAGTTTGCAAGTGCACAATATGTGTTGTATGGTACATAATACTCTCCATGGTGGTTACACAGTGTAATCGGTCATTGATCAGCCTGATGAGACCGGATGATCGTTTTCAGTCCACATGAGCTCCCAACATCTGCCCACAAATTCTCTCCTATTGTGACATAAAATACACCCTATACACTATACTATAGGTGACAGAGCTGCAGTCTTGTCTTGTGCTTCTCCATTCTGACCACTAGATGTCACTGCAGCATCATGCAGCAATGGCCTCCTGTCTTCTCATTGTGACTTCGGGGTCACCTCTTGGCTTTATGCTGTCACCGGATGCTCTCATCCTCCGCAGAGAGGGCGTAGTATCTCAGTGAGTGTGGTAGGGTCAGTGTGTGAGCGCTGCACAACATGGAAACACTGCTCTGTATGTCAGAAATGTCAGCTGAATACTGTTGTCGAATCTTTGTTGACTTTGGTGAAGTCGGTGCTGATTATCTGCTGACGCTCTGCGATTGTGGCAGACGGGAGCTGATCGGACGCACAGCACCATTGTGCGCCTGGGTGTGAGGCTCCAGCTGGCACTGTTAGGGGTACGCTCGGCCTTTGGGAGTAGGTCGCACAGCCCTGTCTGTCTTCTGTGTTACATGGGAGATAGGAGGAGAATGACGTAAGTGGCTGGTCATGGATCGCTGGCTCCTATGTCTGATGCAAATTCATTTTAAGTTACTTAAAATTGTAATATTGAAGGTTAAGCTAAAGCCTGAAAAGTATAATCGCGTCTATGGAGATGCACCTTGCTGCGCGTCGGACGTGCTCTTCAGTTAGCAAATTAAGAGCGAACATTCTGCTGTATATACACAAACCTATAACATACAATGACCTGTATTAGAAGGTAAATTATGTCCCGTTACAGAGGAAGAGGTGTGGGGAGCAATTGATATATAAAACTGAGCTATAACCATTGTAAGTGTGTGAGGCAGCTACAATGATAAAGCCACCGTAGGCACGTAGCCTTTCCGAGGAGCCATCCTGTCTCAGGGCTTTATACTAAGTATGGAGCTGTACAAGCAGCAGGCAGAGGACCATGAGGAGGAGTAGACGTGGCTTTGATGTGGACACTTGTGTAACAGCGCCCTCCTGAGGACAGGACATGTATGTGCATTGCACAAGTTTCCTCTGCCTGAGGGAGGTGACACAAGTACAGTGACAGAGTCTCCAGCTCTGCTTTGTACAATGCAGCCGAGAAGCTCAGAGCTGCGGCCGCACCGCTCAGTAACCAGTCGGCCGCACCGCTCAGTAACCAGTCGGCCGCACCGCTCAGTAACCAGTCGGCCGCACCGCTCAGTAACCAGTCGGCCGCACCGCTCAGTAACCAGTCGGCCGCACCGCTCAGTAACCAGTCGGCCGCACCGCTCAGTAACCAGTCGGCCGCACCGCTCAGTAACCAGTCGGCCGCACCGCTCAGTAACCAGTCGGCCGCACCGCTCAGTAACCAGTCGGCCGCACCGCTCAGTAACCAGTCGGCCGCACCTATTGCTCTGTCATCATTCTGCCAGGCTGCAAACACAGGGAAACCTGCTTCCCCCCTATGGAATTATTCCCTTATTGTAACCAACACACGCAACGTGTACCCAGCGCGTATGCCCTCCCGACGGATCCTGGGTGCACACTGAGCGATGTGTACCCAGCACGTATGCCCTCCCGACGGATCCTGGGTGCACACTGAGCGACGTGTACCCAGCGCGTATGTCCTCCCGACGGATCCTGGGTGCACACTGTGCGACGTGTACCCAGCGCGTATGTCCTCCCGACGGATCCTGGGTACACACTGAGTGACGTGTACCCAGCCGGTATGCCCTCCCGACGGATCCTGGGTGCACACTGAGCGACGTGTACCCAGCACGTATGTCCGCCCGACGGATCCTGGGTGCACACTGAGCGACGTGTACCCAGCACGCATACCCTCCCGACGGATCCTGGGTGCACACTGAGCGACGTGTACCCAGCACGCATGCCCTCCCGACGGATCCTGGGTGCACACTGAGCGACGCGTACCCAGCGCGTATGCCCTCCCGACGGATCCTGGGTGCACATCAGAACGAGGTAATGAACGACCACTCATTCCGTCCTTCATTACCTCCAACGGGGCCACTTGCAATATTGTCCGATTGGACGTACAGCACGGCCGACCGACTATGTCGCAATCGGCCGCAGGAGCACGCATATTGGCCGCACACACTGAGCGATGCGGCCGATATGTTTTGATTTGGCCAGGAACTACATATTGTGCCGACATCGTCTCAATGTGTACCCGGCTTAAGCAATCACTCTACATAACCTCTGTAGCTCCTTTTCACTTAATAGGCAGTCTGTGGTTTTCCATCTCTTGTGGGAACCACAAGTCCCAGCTTGACCTACCCAAAATATCGAAAACTAGTAGTTCTGCAAGAGCCTGACTAATAGATAATTGGATAATAAACAGAACTTAGTGTCCTGCTGTGCCATCTCCAGTTCTTCCACTAGGGGGCGCCTGCAGATACTATGGTAGTGGTTCTATGGTTCCCAAACCGGGTGCCCTTGTGACACAGATGTGCACTTAGTATATAAGCTGATTTATTTATATATATATATATGCAGTTCCTCTTTCCTGCCTGGGGGGTCACTCTCTGCTCTGGTGGAAGTGACACTATAATTCACATTTGTACAATCTGGGATCTAGCCCTATTGTGGCCGCCGGTCTAAATCCCGACGGGGGAAGCCCGACAAGGGACTTAAGATAGGCATCGGTATTTCGACACCTATCTTAATCCCGACGCCAGAACACAGAAGGACGCCAGCCCGAACGAGGTAAGTCCGGGGCGCCCTCAGTGTTAGCCGTGGGGGGCTTAGGTTTAGATAGCATAGCGGGGTTAGTGTTAGGTTATAGGGGGAGTTAGGTTTAGGCATGAAGGGGGGAGGTTTGGATTTAGGCACTAACGGGGAGGGAGGGGTGGCGGAGGGTTAGGCTACAAGAAGGGAGGTTAGGGGGGGGAGGGTAGGTATACTTACCTGATTCCTGTCGGGACACCAACCCTCGGGATGCCGCATTACATAGCGATTCCCTCAATCCACTGTCATTACCTTGAATTTCTTTCTCCAGAATTCTGTGCGCTCCGGCCTGATTCGGAGATGTGCGCCAATGCCACCACCGCTGCAAATTTGTACGCAGCGACTGTGCAAAAATGTACAAATGTCGTAGCCGCCATTGATTTGTATCGAGCCGCCCACCAGCATCGGACAACGCATCGAATGCAGATCAGACGATTATCGGACTTCTGAATAACCCTTAGGTCGCGCAAAATGGGGGTGCCGGAACCACTTCTACTGCGCACGGAATCGCAGTCAAGACGCCCTAAAAATGGTAGCGGCATGCCTGAGCTTTAGTTGCCACCTCCCCGTTGCTGTCTGCACACACTCCCTGCCTGTCACTCACTTGGTAATGAAACTTGACGCATGCGTGCAGCCCACCAATAATCACTCAGTCACTAAGAGGCACGTTCCCCCCCCCCCCCCCCCCAGAGCCGTCACTAAGAGGCACGTCCCCTCCCCCCCAGAGCAGTCACTAAGAGGCACGTTCCCCCCCCCCCAGAGCAGTCACTAAGAGGCACGTTCCCCCCCCCCCCCCAAGAGCAGTCACTAAGAGGCACGTTTCCCCCCCCCCCTCAGAGCAGTCGCTAAGAGGCACGTTCCCTCCCACCCCCCCAGAGCAGTCACTAAGAGGCACGTTCCCCCCCCCAGAGCAGTCACTAAGAGGCACGTTCCCCCCCCCCAGAGCAGTCACTAAGAGGCACGTTCCCCCCCCCAGAGCAGTCACTAAGAGGCACGTTCCCCCCCCCAGAGCAGTCACTAAGAGGCACTTACCCCCCCCCCCCCAGAGCAGTCACTAAGAGGCACGTTCCCCCCCCCCCAGAGCAGTCACTAAGAGGCACGTTCCCCCCCCCCCCCAGAGCAGTCACTAAGAGGCACGTTCCCCCCCCCAGAGCAGTCACTAAGAGGCACGTTCCCCCCCCCAGAGCAGTCACTAAGAGGCACGTTCCCCCCCCCAGAGCAGTCACTAAGAGGCACGTTCCCCCCCCCAGAGCAGTCACTAAGAGGCACGTTCCCCCCCCCAGAGCAGTCACTAAGAGGCACGTTCCCCCCCCCAGAGCAGTCACTAAGAGGCACGTCCCCCCCCCAGAGCAGTCACTAAGAGGCACGTTCCCCCCCCCCCCCCCAGAGCAGTCACTAAGAGGTACGTTCCCCCCCCAGAGCAGTCGCTAAGAGGTACGTTCCCCCACAGAGCGGTCGCTAGGGAGCCCGCTCCCCCCCCCCACAGAGCGGTCGCTAGGGAGCCCGCTCCCACCCTCCCACAGAGCGGTCGCTAGGGAGCCCGCTCCCCCCCAGAGCATCGCCACACGGTCAGGGTGGGTCCCATCTGCTCCTACACAGGTGTTTTTGTGGGATTGTAATGTGAATACGTTTATTTTGAGACACTGACGGTAAAGTAGGAGAGTGCTAGTGATTCACTCATCTTCTAGCGCCTGTAATCAGGCGGATTGCTGAGAGCGCTGTGCATCCCCTGTTCTGTGATCTATCCTCATTAGGTATCCAAACCTCAGCGCTCTGTGCCCCGGCAGCTTATCCGTCCTGTCACCATGGTAACTGGAGAGCAGACTGCTCGCTCAGCTGGTGACGGAGGCTGCTCCCAGTAGGATTGCGATGGGGGAGGATTATTGCTGAGTGCTGCTTGGCACATCCCCTCGCCTGCCTGTCACTGCACACAGCTCATGCATACTAGCTCTATACATCGCTACCCTGTCCCACGTGCCCCGGATCATCGTGTGCGCTCCATGGCTGGAAGTGGGCGTGTTGTTTTTATTATATTGAGCAAGTGACGATTTAAAAAAAACTAGGGGGAGGGGCGGCCTAGATCATTTTATGTACTTATTGGGTTTTTCAGATAATTGTGCAAACACTCATTTTACAGCATGCATTTTCTTTTATTTTTTTCTGCATGGCGCTACAAGTGAGGTCTATGTACTAAGCCGTGGAGAGAGAGACAGATAAAGTACCAACCACTCAGATCCTAACTCATTTTTCAAACACCGCCTGTAACATGACAGGAGCTGATTGGTTGGTACTTATCTCTCTCCACGGCTTAGTACATAGACCTCCACAGCATGGTAGCACCTCTTATGTTATGTGCAGTCAAGCCCCTCCCCTTTAGTTTAGTTTAAATCCAGCAAGGTTAATTATTATTTTATTTTTTTTGCGCAGTAATCAGGTAATAAAACCTCATATTTTAATTAGACTGGTTGTGAGCTATATTGCCAAAACTAGCGGTTCTTTCACCCAATCGCTGTCCCGTAAATTTTAGTCATTACGTAAACATGGCTTATGGCTTTTATGATAGTTTCTGACTAAATAGGCAAATATAAAATCCACAGCTATACAGCCGGATCATTGTACAGTACACTGCTATACAGCCAGATCATTGTACAGTACACGGCTTTACAGCTGGATCATTGTACAGTACACAGCGATAGAGCTGGATCACTGTACAGTATACGGCGATAGAGCCGGATCACTGTACAGTACACGGCGATAGAGCCGGATCACTGTACAGTACACGGCTATACAGCCAGATCATTGTACAGTACACGGCTTTACAGCTGGATCATTGTACAGTACACAGCGATAGAGCTGGATCATTGTACAGTATACGGTGATAGAGCCGGATCAGTGTACAGTGCACGGCGATAGAGCCGGATCAGTGTACAGTGCACGGCGATAGAGCCGGATCAGTGTACAGTGCACTGCTTTACAGCCGGATCAGTGTACAGTGCACTGCTTTACAGCCGGATCATTGTACAGTACACGGCTATACAGCCAGATCATTGTACAGTACACGGCTTTACAGCTGGATCATTGTACAGTACACAGCGATAGAGCTGGATCAGTGTACAGTGCACGGCGATAGAGCCGGATCAGTGTACAGTGCACTGCTTTACAGCCGGATCAGTGTACAGTGCACTGCTTTACAGCCGGATCAGTGTACAGTGCACTGCTTTACAGCCGGATCAGTGTACAGTGCACTGCTTTACAGCCGGATCAGTGTACAGTGCACTGCTTTACAGCCGGATCAGTGTACAGTGCACTGCTTTACAGCCGGATCAGTGTACAGTGCACTGCTTTACAGCCGGATCAGTGTACAGTGCACTGCTTTACAGCCGGATCAGTGTACAGTGCACTGCTTTACAGCCGGATCAGTGTACAGTGCACTGCTTTACAGCCGGATCAGTGTACAGTGCACTGCTTTACAGCCGGATCAGTGTACAGTGCACTGCTTTACAGCCGGATCAGTGTACAGTGCACTGCTTTACAGCCGGATCAGTGTACAGTGCACTGCTTTACAGCCGGATCAGTGTACAGTGCACTGCTTTACAGCCGGATCAGTGTACAGTGCACTGCTTTACAGCCGGATCAGTGTACAGTGCACTGCTTTACAGCCGGATCAGTGTACAGTGCACTGCTTTACAGCCGGATCAGTGTACAGTGCACTGCTTTACAGCCGGATCAGTGTACAGTGCACTGCTTTACAGCCGGATCAGTGTACAGTGCACTGCTTTACAGCCGGATCAGTGTACAGTGCACTGCTTTACAGCCGGATCAGTGTACAGTGCACTGCTTTACAGCCGGATCAGTGTACAGTGCACTGCTTTACAGCCGGATCAGTGTACAGTGCACTGCTTTACAGCCGGATCATTGTACAGTACACGGCTATACAGCCGGATCATTGTACATTACACGGCTATACAGCCGGATCATTGTACATTACACGGCTATAGAGCTGAATTAAAGAGAGATTTTCTGTCCAGATTAACAACTTTTTTCCAAAGGCTTTTCTTTAGGAACTGCTGCAAATTTGTTGCTAAATGTCTCTGTATTTTATGCTATTTTTCTCAACCTCAGCCCCTGTCATTTCATTGTTTTGTGCCGCTCGGTGCTAGTGCCATGGGTGCCCATTATTTCTGCTCGCATGCTCCTCAGGTGGTGAGCAGAAATTCACCCGAAGACGGGCTTTTGGGCACCCAAACTTTGTTTGGACAGCACACCCACTTGTTTGCACTGGTTTAGCCGCTTTACCCGGCTAATCCTGGTGCACTTGGGTGCAACATCAGTGATAGGTTATGGGTGCCCGTGGCACGAACATCCACTAAAGTGAATGGATATACATGCGATAAGGTGGCATGCCACAGACTTCTTTTATATTGCTATGAAAGAGAAGTCCGTGGGAGTGCCGCCGTATCACATGTATGTATGTGTGTATATACGGGTATGTGTAATATATATGTATATGTGTGTGTGTGTGTGTGTGTGTGTGTGTGTGTATATATATATATATATATATATATATATATATATATATATATATATATATATATATATATATAATGTGTGTGTGTACATCTCTAGATCATCACCTGTGTGTGTATAACTAGATCTAGATAGCGAATATTATATATTGTGACATATGTATATAATGTTCCTGTGCATAATAGCATATCACATGGAAATGTTCAGGCAGTGACATAATACATGATGTGACATTTTGCTATGACATCACATTGTTACTATCCATTTAAAGAATCACTCACCCTAGAATACCAGTTACCTTCTCTCACGGAGGCACAATACCCTGACGGGACAGGAGATACTGGGAAACCTGCGCTCTCTGCAGCGGCGTGCTCGCTATCTCTACGTGCGCTGATTGCGGTGACCGTCAGAGGTATCACTGTCACTGATGTGTGTAGGAAATATCTTCTCCTGATAAACTCCTGAAACATTTACACCTATATCTAATGGCCAATATCCTGTAACTATCGCTTATGTGGCCCACAGCTGATCACATGCTGACTAAGGGCCTGATTCACACCCATTTTGTAGGCGGGTCGGGGGGGTGGCTGAACAAACGGAGGCGTTCCCGAAGACGCCTGCCGTTTGTGGGCGGCCCTACTGACATCACTGGTGATGTCAGTAGTGGACTTCCTGCTCTATTAAAGCTGGAAGTCCACTTGGTATTGCGAGTGCTGAGACCCTACCACAAGGGTCTCCTCGCAATGCCGATGGTCGCGATAATCGCGACCATCACCAGGCCCCTCGCACAAGCTGTGGGTGGTCACCCACAGCTGTGCGAACGGCCTGGAGGCCGAAATAAAAAATATATTCCCTGTCCTGATTCAGAGCGTGCGCTGGCAAATAGCGAACGGCTCTGAATCAGGCCCTAAATACGCTTTGCGGTTTATATAATCATTTTATGTGATTGCGGCAGTGGGCAGATATAAGGTTTGTATTCACCAGGCTGCGGTTTCTCATCTCCGGCTTCACCAGCGAATTTAAAACCGCAAAAGGGAACAAGTGCTAAACTGAGCTTGTTTAGAATTTATTTTTGTCGCCATTTTAAGACTATCGGTCAAAATAAACTGCGGCATAGTAACAACTAACACCCCCCCCACACACACACACACACACACACACACCCCCACACACACCCCACCCCCCCCCACCCCCCCCACCCCGTGTCTTTTGCTTTCAGGCCGTCCGATCACATTCCATCCCTCCTACAGATCTTGTTGCAGATATATTTTCGGTTCCACCCATAAATACCCTCCAGTTGCTCCCTGAGCTGCTTCTGTCACTTTCTAATCTTAACCCTTTTTGAAAACCTCAAGATTTATTTTTTGAGTGCGCGTTCCACATCCTGGGGTAACTTGTGCCTTGTCTGCCCCCCACAGCCAGCTGCCTGCACAGTAATAGGTTACTGAGACAGAGGGAGCTGGGTACAGGACATTATGCTCACTCTCATCAGGCTGTTGAGTGGGTGTGGAACTACAAGTCCCAGCATGTAGCGCCACAATAGAATGTACAGAGTGGAGACAGCCATGTTGTGAGCTGAGCCAATCTTTATGAGAATGCAACCTATCAGTACATGAGGAACGAATGATGTCATCAAGGCACCTCCCACATAGCTTGGCTGTGCCCCAATGACATCACTGGTCTCTAGTGACAGGCTCCACCCTCATGGTTCCTCTCGCAGAGTGTCCGGTCCCAGTACACGGTATTGTGGGAATGGTATAACATGGTTCCAGCTCACCCCGTTCTCCTTTGTCTTGCAGGCGCGGAGGATGTGGTTATGGCGTTCTCTAGATCAGAGGCAGAAGATAGACGGCAGTAACCGCACAGCAGCCATTGCCAAAACCTAGAGCACAGATGGGGGGAGAGACCCCAGAGTTTCGGGCCACAGGCGGCGCATTCTCTGGAAGATTCTTTCTCCTACTCTCCCAACGTTTTTACAACCTCCCCAAGTTTCTTAAAATGATTTGTGGAACCCCTTCCTCGTACCCAGACTCTCCCTGTTGGCTGCTGTAATCTGCTTCCGTAAACCGCACAAGAGAGGCAAGGCCTCATGGGAAGGAGCGCGGCTGACCCCAAGGAGAGCGGACGCCACCTGCCGGTGCCTGAGCCTCTGCCGGCAGAAACCTTTTTAGCTTTGTGATTCATATTATTATTATTATTTTTGTAACATTTTATTTTTCATTCATTCACTGTCACTCCTGCTCCTGGGATGAGACGATTGCTGACACTCCCTGGTGAGCGGCGAGACGCGGGGCGTGATTGGGATGGCTGCTTGTGGGGGTCTGTGCTCTCCCTCGGATATATTCTTATACTGACTTTTAGGTTCATTTTGTAATTGCAATATTTGTTTTTTGTTTTGTTTTTTTGTTTATTTTTGTTTTTTTGTTTATTTTTGTTTATTTTTTATGCCGGTGCTTTGGCAGATACAACACTGTGTTTCTGACTTGAAAGAAGTGAGCTTTTTGTAGTATTTATTACAGTGTGGGAGAATGATGACGAGTCCTTGCTGATTTTTCTTTGGAAGCACATGACACTTATATTACAAGGTGAGCCCAGGTGATGTGAAATTGCGCAGTTGGCGTATAGCGGAGATTAGGAATAATATCCCTTGGCGGATCACTTGTATAAAGCTCTAATTTCACTGCAATTTCTGTGCCGCAAAGCAGCCAGCTCCCGCCCGGCAGCTCTTCTGTCTGCTAAACCCGCACTTGGGCGTTACATTTTTTAGGAGCCTTTGATAGGTAATGGCAGAGGCTTTGTGATGTCACCGGTTCATAATGTGCTGATTGGCTGCAGTCGGTGTAGGTGATGGGGTCACTGGAAGGGGGAGATTCAGTTCAGCGTGCGGTTCCATCGGCAGCTGCGCAGGATTACGGCCACTACGGTACATCTCTGGTTCGTTACTCGCACCTCTGTGGGATACTGACTAAAGCCGGCGAGTGGTCTCTGCCAGGAAACCGCACTATATTTTGGTGACTAAATGAATTGCATCCTATAAGTCATTAACCCGTCCTGACCACAGGGATCATTCCATAGAGCGAGGACTGTTAATGTCGTAGAATACAGCTACACTATGCCATGGGGGTAATAGATCCCTGTAGGATGAAGCCCGATTTGCCAAACTTCCACCCGCCAGAATAATCTGGTGATAGATCAGTGAGGGGTCGTGACCTTATCTCATCTAAGAATTTCTGTGAAGTGTCCAGTGCTGGGCTTACATTCTCCTGTATACACCCTCGTCAGCGTCATTCCATACGTTATTACAGAGGGCTTCTCACCTGCCGGGGAAAGTGTAACAATCTGCGACTTACATTCTCCTGCATACACCCTCGTCAGCGTCATTCCATACGTTATTACAGAGGGCTTCTCACCTGCCGGGGAAAGTGTAACAATCTGCGACTTACATTCTCCTGCATACACCCTCGTCAGCGTCATTCCATACGTTATTACAGAGGGCTTCTCACCTGCCGGGGAAAGTGTAACAATCTGCGACTTACATTCTCCTGCATACACCCTCGTCAGCGTCATTCCATACGTTATTACAGAGTGCTTCTCACCTGCCGGGGAAAGTGTAACAACCTGCGACTTACATTATCCTGTATACACCCTCGTCAGCGTCATTCCATACGTTATTACAGAGGGCTTCTCACCTGCCGGGGAAAGTGTAACAACCTGCGACTTACATTATCCTGTATACACCCTCGTCAGTGTCATTACATACGTTATTACAGAGGGCTTCTCACCTGCCGGGAAAAGTGTAACAACCTGCGACTTACATTCTCCTGCATACACCCTCGTCAGCGTCATTACATACGTTATTACAGAGGGCTTCTCACCTGCCGGGTATAGTGTAACAACCTGCGACTTACATTCTCCTGCATACTCCCTCGTCAGCGTCATTCCATACATTATTACAGAGGGCTTCTCACCTGCCGGGTATAGTGTAACAACCTGCGACTTACATTCTCCTGCATACACCCTCGTCAGCGTCATTCCATACATTATTACAGAGGGCTTCCACCTTCAGATGTTCTCTCCTGCCGGGGAAAGTGTAAAAACCTGCGACTGCGCGGCATTGGCGAGTTCCCAGCAAGGCTGGCCGATGTTTTAAGTGGCAATAGTATAAATAGCCAGACCAGGGTTATATAATTGCCACTGTAAACCATGGGGCAGACTCGCCGGGAACTCGCATGTTATTACATTTATCCTTCCTTTTTATTTTTCATATGTTTATATTCCAGTTTTACGTTGTATTATCTTCCGGTTGTCTGCCGCAGGCTGATATTACCAGGCAGCGCTGTTTATTGCTGTCGCAGTGGCGATACAACATGATGAGTTTATGGCCATTTTTTTTCCCTTAGTTCTGTCTCTTATGGGATTTTTTTTTATTGTTTTATTTCAAATACTGATTGGTATGCCCCTGATTTGTCCGTATGTCCCTATGGAATAGATAATAGCCAGCTGTGCTGTTACATCTGGACAAGGCGCAGAGGAAATAATTACTTTGTGCGTTGTTATCGCCTCCATTGTTGGATGATATGTGATTTATTAGAGGAGCTGTGTCACATGCCGGGGGGTAACCAATCCGCTTCTAGCTCTCATGTATTACGCACAGTCTATGAAATGACAGAATCTGATTGGTTGCGTAGGGAAACTTCTCCACGGCTTGGTCCGTCTCCCCTGCAGAGCGCAATGTATTGTGTTCTAGTCTTGTATAGGGCAGAAAATGATACCTCTATACCCTTTATATAGAATTGAATGGGTATATGTTGTGTCATCTGTCTGTAGTGAGAGGTAATCTAAGCTACACCAGTCTTGTACAGTGTGCGGTCCAATATTTCAGGGGTCAGAGGGTACTAATAGCGCAGAACTAAATAAAGAACATCCCGCCGCTTTACCAACATGGCCGAGCACTGCGCAATGAGGCCCGAACGATCATGTCGTGTATTCAGCTGGGGGACGGCATGTTAGCGGCAGTAATTCGCTTGATGGTAGAAAGCACCTTGTACATGTGACTGCTACAGGGCATCGCTGTGGGGTGAGGGGGCACACAGAAAGACCATCACTGTTCTATGTAACGTTCTCTGCTGTCACACAGAAACAAATAAGGTGTTAGTTTATCTGGCGATGTTGAGCTGGAGTTGCCCCTATGTGATATATGGTGAAGGAAGCGTTTTGCGTAAGCCATGGTATAAATGTGTGTGTACCACCGCGGCCTGCCGATAACGCACTGATTCCCTTCGCTGCTCTCCTCGCTAAGCGTGTCCTCTCTGTACAATGCCCTGGGGTCCCGGTCACTATATAAAGGAGTTCTCAAATCTGTGCTCTGGGATCATTTGTCTTACACCTGGCACAGAGACGGAGGGTGGGCATTCTTACACCTGGCACAGGGACGGAGGGTGGGCATTGTCTTACACCTGGCACAGGAACGGAGGGTGGGCATTCCGCCAACCAAGAAATATATTTACAATGAATATTTGGTGCCATCATCTCCCTGAAGTGACCCTGCTGGTGATGTATGTTCACTTCTTCCAGAATCCTTACTGAGAATATGAGGCGTGCACTTTATATTTAGGGGCCTCATTCCCATGTTAAACGTAAACGGGTCCCCTCTGCTCCTGAGACATGGTGATGTGACCGCGGCGGTAACACAACACTATCACAGATCCTTCCTCGCTCCTTCCCGTGTAACAATCCCTGAACCTGGATATGACGTACCTGTCCTCAGGTGCTGGTAGTGGCAGATAATCCAATGTAACAGAACCTCAGTCATTATCGCCTGTTATATCCACACACACAAATTATTCCTGGAGTCAAGATCCAAAAGTGGATGTTCCCACCCCAGCCGGGGTGCCTGGGGTCCTGTGATTGTCAGATTGCTGTAATTCCCCTACAATGGCGCACGGACACTGCGAGGGCAATAGAGAAAAGCACAGAATAAGAACTAGTGAGGTCACTGAGCCATGAGGCACCCTACCTCATGCCTCCATGTGTCACTGGTTTCTAGGCAATGGATGAGCTGCATTTCCATGAATATTGGGGCGAGCCAGAAATGGGCTTAACGCGTATTGTGGGTGACATTGTGCACTAAGCAGGTACGGAGGTGTCTTATTTTGTGGTGTAACGCCCTTCGCTGCTGGATCTACGTACGGCTGAGGCACAGGACAGGTCCATTACCTTGGCTCACCTTCCCCGCCCAGTACCCAGGGTGGGCACAGTGGCAGTGAGTGTGTTTATCTTACCAGTGAATGTAAAACCGCAACAAGACCACATAAATCCCTCTAAACGTCTCTGTCCAGTGGTTTTGTTTAACAAACGGAACGGCGTCAAAATATACAATCGTTCTGCGCAGCCTTTTCTGGTTAGTTGTCTCAGGGCCATTGGGATAAACTATGAGAGTATTCTATGCACAACAGATAATAACGTATGCAATATAGTAATAATATTTAGCGCTATTTCCCAATAGGACTTCAAGTTCCTTACAGATAGATTGACCTTAATACAGAAACCAAGAATCTAATACAAAGGCGCGGCAGCCATTTTAGGTCATCAGTTGCAAGGTGTATTTTACCCATGAAGGAACCAGGTGAGGCGGCCATCTTAGGAGCACTACACTGGGCAGAACAGGCATTTCCCTATAACCTGCTGTACTTCACAACGTATTTCACGTTATCCTGTAAGTTGCCTCTATAGAAGCAGGAGCCTCTCCTGTCTAGAAGGTATTAGAGAAAGGAATTTGCCCATTTCCACCACAGGATATTTACGTACCCCGGACTAATATGACATATATGACAAAGACGACAAGTTTACAAAGTGAATAATTAGCGCTCAGTGACCGTCCCATGCCCACCAGCCCTCGCCTCATGCTGCGCCAATCTTTTTATATGAGGGCTGTTACAGTGGGCGAAGCGTGGCGGAAAACTCTTTTCCAAATCTTATTTAGTATCCTTTAGATTCGATTCTCCATGTGGCAGAAAGTACATTTCTGTGGAAAATCCAGAGCTTTCCAGTAATAGCTGCTCTGCATGTACATAGACACAGGAGTCCAAGGACAACGTGATCTAATCTCCATCTCCTGTTACACGTTTGTTTCTGCGTGACAGAGAGGTTTGCGGCAATCTGCGCACCGGTGGGTGCCGCCCGCTTTCCTGTGCGCGCCATCTCTCCCCAGCAGGGCGAGGTTCCTTGTCTCAGGAGTGCAGACAGAATTATCTCGGTGTAGGCTGTGATTCACCGGCTTCCCTGAGGACAGCTCCTTATTACTAGGCTAAAGCTGCAGCCTGCTGCTGGGAGGCAGAAATCATGGAGACTGAGGAGAAAATGTCTGCTCAGCAGCGTGCAGTCACCCCCATGGGCCTTCTCCAGGTATCACCTGTTCTGTCATGTTACTTCTAACACCAGTGCCCGAGTCTTACTCCTACAATATTTATAATATATGGACAGATAACTGAAATAGGGGGAGATGAATCAAAGCTTGGAGAGAGATCTAGTAACAACCAATCGGCTCCTGTCATTTTTTCAAACAGCCTGTAACATGACAGGAGCTGATTGGTGCTTTATCTCTCTCCAAGCTTTGATACATCTCCCCCTTACTGCTGCGTTTCCGGTGAGGAAGGAGAAGGAACCGCGACATGGGCTGGTAAAAGTCAGGGATCTCATTCTCCTGTATACCAGGACAACCTGTGGCTCGCTAAGTGTTGTGGAACTACAAGTCCCAGTTGCCTGTTAACTGGCAGAGCAGGCTGGGGCCTGTGGTTGTCCAGGACTGTTCTCGTGCTGCCGTTCTCTTCAGGAGCAGCCCTATTTCTGATGCTGGGTGTCAGAGCTCTTACTGCTGTGATACATTACTCACAGGACCCTCTCCCCACAGCCAGCTCCTGGGGCGGTGGGCAATGTGCCCCACCCAAATCATGTACTTTGCTCCAGGCACCAAACAATGACGTATGAGGGTGCACCCCACAGGAAGCCGAGCTGGGTGTGAGGGAGAAGACTCAGGTGTAATGTACGCCCCTGACGCGTCCTGTCCTGTTCCTATAAAGGCCTTGCTAGCTCCACACTGTACACGAGACATAAACCCCCATATAAACCGGGAGACACCAGAGAGATTTCATATTGGCCACAGTAGTGTTATTATATATGAAGATGACTAATGTTAATAATGGCTGAAAGGGCCACGTGATATTAATGTGGCCCTGATTACTGTAATGAGAGTACCATCGGTAGATGCTCAGTCAGTAGCTGTATAGTTACATGGTGGAATCACAGACACGGTGAGGCTGGTTCGGATCTGGGAGTAAAGTAAAAGAAGCCAGTAACTGCACCAGGACAAACCACGCTGCACTGCAGGGGGGCAAATACATTTATTTGTTGGGGTGTTTAGCATTCAGGGTATATGCTGGCTGCTTCTGCATATAGCCCACAGACGCTGGACGGCTTTATTCTTAAGCTGGGTACACACTGACACATATATTGGCCGACCAATTGATTGCCCAATTTATCTGGTGCCTGTCGGCCAGTGTGTACAGAAGAGCCGTCATTGTATTTCTGGAAAAAGAAGGCTGCAGAGCTACAGAAATCCACAGAAGACTGAACAAAGTGTATGGTGAGCGTCCAAGTGACTATAGCGATGTCAGAAGGCGGATGAAGCGTTCTCAATCGGGAGAATCGTCCGTGTGCGACAAACCTCGTGGTGGCAGACCATCAACTGCAGTGACAGCGTAGAACCAACACAAAGTCGATGCCATGATTCAGAAAGACCATCGTGTGACCATCAGAGATGTCAGTGGTGACCTGGAATGTAGCCATGGTGCTGTAGAAACACTAATCAATGATTTGGGATATGGTAAAGTGTGCGCTAAATGGGTTCCAAAGCAATTAACCAGGGATCATAAGGCCCAGAGGGTGGAAGTGTGCAATGGCCTTTTGACCAACTTTGAAGCCAACCCTTTTTGGAAAATGTCATTACAGGAGATGAGACCTGAATATTCCTTTATGACCCAGAAACAAAGGCCCAATCACAGCAATGGAAACACCCAAGTTCACCTAGGCCAAAAAAGTTTAAATCACAGAGATCCGTAAACAAAGTCATTGCCACATTCTTCTGGGATTGCCGAGGTGTTATTCTCATCGATTACTTGGAACCAAACCAACCAATCAACAGTGATCGATACATTATTACACTTAAGAATCTGAAAGAAGCCATCCGCAAAAAAAGATCAACAATTCCACTGTCAAATGTCATCTTACACCACGACAATGCCAGACCTCACACGTCGATGGCATAATCTGCGGCCATTGCCAAAATGGGGTGGGCAATAATGCCACATCCAGCATACAGTCCTGATTTGGCCCCTTCTGACTTTCATCTGTTTGGCCCTCTCAAATACTGTCTCCGGGGTCAACATTTTGAAGACAGAGGTTGTTAAAATCGTCATACGTTCCTGGGTCAAACACCAACCAGTGGAATTTTTCCAGAGTGGATTCACAGCTTGTGTTGAGAGGTGGAGAAAATGTTTGAGGGCAGATGGTGAATTTTTGGAGTAGAGTCATTCTGTTACTAAGACTTCAAAGTATTTTACTGCAAATATTCAATCTGTATCTCTAATAAAATTTGAGTTGTGAGCATTTAGGCATTACTTTTTGAACAACCCTGGTATTTGAGGTGTTCTAGTTGTATTGCTTTGTATAGGGGCCCTGTCCCCGAGTGACCAGCAGCACTAAACAGACTGGTGGCATCAGTGCCCTCACCCACCACTCACATCAATGTCACTGTGTGCCCTGTGCACAGACTACTATGTAGCCTATCTTATTCATGTGACTGCGGCCCAAAGCCCCTCTCCCCCCACCCCTTACCAGTCTCTTGCATTGATGATGGAAATAATTTGGACGGATGGAGATGGGACAAAGTGCTGGTTATTTCTAGGCGTTTCCACTACAAAATGGTGCAATGATTTTCATTCAAATTGGTTCAGTCGTTTTTGCGCCAACTAGGAACAAGCAGACAGGCACAACGTTCTTATATTAGGCCGGGTACATATTTGGCAATATATTGTATTATATATCGTTGAGACGCGGATCGGAACAACATATCGTCTAATGTGTACATACAATCGCACGTGTGTCACTGACGACGGCATGCAGGTAAGTGGAGGATGGAAGGTTATACCATGCGGTCGTACAACGGATCGTGGAGTGTATATGGCCGACCACTATATCATTCCATCGGTCCTCGGGTCGGCTGGGATACGTATCGTTCTGATGTGTTCCCAGCCTTAGTATAGGTAATGTGTCTATTAATCTGCAAATATAAAGCCTTTTCGAGTCCTAGTGATAGAAAAGTGCTATATAAATAACAATATCATTATTAAAGCGGTATGCAGTCGGGAAGCCGGAGGACCTAATCACGACAGCCGGCTTCCCGACTGTCATATACCGGCAAGGGTCTAAAGACAGGCGTCGATATAGGGTTAGGCACCCCTAAGGGAGGGTTAAGGGGTAGAAAGATGTTAGTATATACTTAGCTTGGACGATCGGGATTTCCTCCTCTGCCGGGATGCCGCTGATCGGGATTCCATCCGCCGGGCGTGGGTCCTGCGGTAAATCATACTGATTCCATTAAAGCATACACTATAGCATTACGCTAAGAATCTGAATACTAGCAATGAAATAGCAGCAGCACCTAATTACAACAACATGATTTAAAGCCACCAGTAAGTCTGATATGAGAACAACAGGAAAAAGATCACACAAATCAATTTATCCTGCATGAAATAAATGGGGTTTGGCCTCTGTAGTGTCCTCAGGCTAACGTGTAGTTACAGTGTAGTGTCCTCAGGCTAACGTGTAGATACAGTGTAGCGTCCTCAGGCTAACGTGCAGTTATAGAGTAGCGTCCTCAGGCTAACGTGTAGTTACAGTGTAGCGTCCTCAGGCTAACGTTTAGTTACAGTGTAGTGTCCTCAGGCTACCGTGTAGTTACAGTGTAGTGTCCCCAGGCTAACGTTTAGTTACAGTGTAGTGTCCCCAGGCTAACGTGTAGTTACAGTGCAGTGTCCTCAGGCTAACGTGTAGTTACAGTGTAGTTTCCTCAGGCTAACGTGTAGTTACAGTGCAGTGTCCTCAGGCTAACGTGTAGTTACAGTGCAGTGTCCTCAGGCTAACGTGTAGTTACAGTGTAGTGTCCTCAGGCTAACGTGTAGTTACAGTGCAGTGTCCTCAGGCTAACGTGTAGTTACAGTGCAGTGTCCTCAGGCTAATGTGTAGTTACAGTGTAGTGTCCTCAGGCTAACGTGTAGTTACAGTGTAGTGTCCTCAGGCTAACGTGTAGATACAGTGTAGCGTCCTCAGGCTAACGTGCAGTTATAGAGTAGCGTCCTCAGGCTAACGTGTAGTTACAGTGTAGCGTCCTCAGGCTAACGTTTAGTTACAGTGTAGTGTCCTCAGGCTAATGTGTAGTTACAGTGCAGTGTCCTCAATCTATTGTGTAGTTAAAGTGCAGTGTCCTCAGGCTAACGTGTAGTTACAGTGCAGTGTCCTCAGGCTAACGTGTAGTTACAGTGTAGTGTCCTCAGGCTAATGTGTAGTTACAGTGTAGCGTCCTCAGGCTAACGTTTAGTTACAGTGTAGTGTCCTCAGGCTACCGTGTAGTTACAGTGTAGTGTCCCCAGGCTAACGTTTAGTTACAGTGTAGTGTCCCCAGGCTAATGTGTAGTTACAATGCAGTGTCCTCAGGCTAACGTGTAGTTACAGTGCAGTGTCCTCAGGCTAACGTGTAGTTACAGTGTAGTTTCCTCAGGCTAACGTGTAGTTACAGTGCAGTGTCCTCAGGCTAACGTGTAGTTACAGTGCAGTGTCCTCAGGCTAACGTGTAGTTACAGTGTAGTGTCCTCAGGCTAACGTGTAGTTACAGTGCAGTGTCCTCAGGCTAACGTGTAGTTACAGTGTAGTGTCCTCAGGCTATTGTGTAGTTACAGTGCAGTGTCCTCAGGCTATTGTGTAGTTACAGTGCAGTGTCCTCAGGCTAACGTGTAGTTACAGTGTAGTGTCCTCAGGCTAACGTGTAGTTACAGTGTAGTGTCCTCAGGCTATTGTGTAGTTACAGTGCAGTGTCCTCAGGCTATTGTGTAGTTACAGTGCAGTGTCCTCAGGCTAACGTGTAGTTACAGTGTAGTGTCCTCAGGCTAACGTGTAGTTACAGTGTAGTGTCCTCAGGCTAACGTGTAGTTACAGTGTAGTGTCCTCAGGCTAACGTGTAGTTACAGTGCAGTGTCCTCAATCTATTGTGTAGTTAAAGTGCAGTGTCCTCAGGCTAACGTGTAGTTACAGTGCAGTGTCCTCAGGCTAACGTGTAGTTACAGTGCAGTGTCCTCAGGCTAACGTGTAGTTACAGTGCAGTGTCCTCAGGCTAACGTGTAGTTACAGAGTAGTGTCCTCAGGCTAACGTGTAGTTACAGTGTAGTGTCCTCAGGCTAACGTGTAGTTACAGTGTAGTGTCCTCAGGCTAACGTGTAGTTACAGTGTAGTGTCCTCAGGCTATTGTGTAGTTACAGTGCAGTGTCCTCAGGCTAACGTGTAGTTACAGTGTAGTGTCCTCAGGTTAACGTGTAGTTACAGTGTAGTGTCCTCAGGCTAACTTGTAGTTACAGAGTAGTGTCCTCCGGCTAACGTGTAGTTACAGTGCAGTGTCCTCAGGCTAACGTGTAGTTACAGTGTAGTGTCCTCAGGCTAATGTGTAGTTACAGTGCAGTGTCCTCAGGCTAACGTGTAGTTACAGTGTAGTGTCCTCAATGGCTAACGTGTAGTTACAGTGTAGTGTCCTCCGGCTAACGTGTAGTTACAGTGTAGTGTCCTCAATGGCTAACGTGTAGTTACAGTGTAGTGTCCTCAGGCTAATGTGTAGTTACAGTGTAGTGTCCTCAGGCTAACGTGTAGTTACAGTGTAGTGTCGTCAGGCTAATGTGTAGTTACAGTGCAGTGTCCTCAGGCTATTGTGTAGTTAAAGTGCAGTGTCCTCAGGCTAACGTGTAGTTACAGTGTAGTGTCCTCAGGCTAACGTGTAGTTACAGTGCAGTGTCCTCAGGCTAACGTGTAGTTACAGAGTAGTGTCCTCAGGCTAACGTGTAGTTACAGTGTAGTGTCCTCAGGCTAACGTGTAGTTACAGTGCAGTGTCCTCAGGCTAACGTGTAGTTACAGTGTAGTGTCCTCAACGGCTAACGTGTAGTTACAGAGTAGTGTCCTCCGGCTAACGTGTAGTTACAGTGTAGTGTCCTCAGGCTAACGTGTAGTTACAGAGTAGTGTCCTCCGGCTAACGTGTAGTTACAGTGCAGTGTCCTCAGGCTAACGTGTAGTTACAGTGTAGTGTCCTCAGGCTAATGTGTAGTTACAGTGCAGTGTCCTCAGGCTAACGTGTAGTTACAGTGTAGTGTCCTCAACGGCTAACGTGTAGTTACAGAGTAGTGTCCTCCGGCTAACGTGTAGTTACAGTGTAGTGTCCTCAATGGCTAACGTGTAGTTACAGTGTAGTGTCCTCAGGCTAATGTGTAGTTACAGTGTAGTGTCCTCAGGCTAACGTGTAGTTACAGTGTAGTGTCGTCAGGCTAATGTGTAGTTACAGTGCAGTGTCCTCAGGCTATTGTGTAGTTAAAGTGCAGTGTCCTCAGGCTAACGTGTAGTTACAGTGTAGTGTCCTCAGGCTAACTTGTAGTTACAGAGTAGTGTCCTCCGGCTAACGTGTAGTTACAGTGTAGTGTCGTGTTGTTACAGTGTAGCGTCCTCAGGCTAACGTGTAGTTACAGTGTAGTGTCCTCAGGCTAACATGTAGTTACAGTGTAGTGTCCTCAGGCTAATGTGTAGTTACAGTGTAGTGTCCTCAATGGCTAACGTGTAGTTACAGTGTAGTGTCCTCAATGGCTAACGTGTAGTTACAGTGTAGTGTCCTCAGGCTAATGTGTAGTTACAGTGTAGTGTCCTCAGGCTAACGTGTAGTTACAGTGTAGTGTCGTCAGGCTAATGTGTAGTTACAGTGCAGTGTCCTCAGGCTATTGTGTAGTTAAAGTGCAGTGTCCTCAGGCTAACGTGTAGTTACAGTGCAGTGTCCTCAGGCTAACGTGTAGTTACAGTGCAGTGTCCTCAGGCTAATGTGTGGTTACAGTGTAGTGTCCTCAGGTTAACGTGTAGTTACAGTGTAGTGTCCTCAGGCTAACTTGTAGTTACAGAGTAGTGTCCTCCGGCTAACGTGTAGTTACAGTGTAGTGTCGTGTTGTTACAGTGTAGAGTCCTCAGGCTAACGTGTAGTTACAGTGTAGCGTCCTCAGGCTAACGTGTAGATACAGTGTAGCGTCCTCAGGCTAACGTGCAGTTACAGAGTAGCGTCCTCAGGCTAACGTGTAGATACAGTGTAGCGTCCTCAGGCTAACGTGCAGTTACAGAGTAGCGTCCTCAGGCTAACGTGTAGATACAGTGTAGCGTCCTCAGGCTAACGTGTAGTTACAGTGTAGCGTCCTCAGGCTAACGTTTAGTTACAGTGTAGCGTCCTCAGGCTAACGTGTAGTTACAGTGTAGTGTCCTCAGGCTAACGTGTAGTTACAGAGTAGTGTCCTCAGGCTAACGTGTAGTTACAGAGTAGTGTCCTCAGGCTAACGTGTAGTTACAGTGTAGTGTCCTCAGGTTAACGTGTAGTTACAGTGTAGTGTCCCCAGGCTAACGTGTAGTTACAGTGTAGTGTCCTCAGGCTAACGTGTAGTTACAGTGTAGTGTCCTCAATGGCTAACGTGTAGTTACAGTGTAGTGTCCTCAGGCTAACGTGTAGTTACAGTGTAGTGTCCTCAGGCTAACGTGTAGTTACAGTGTAGTGTCCTCAGGCTAATGTGTAGTTACAGTGTAGTGTCCTCAATGGCTAACGTGTAGTTACAGTGTAGTGTCCTCAATGGCTAACGTGTATTTACAGTGTAGTGTCCTCAGGCTAGCGTGTTGTTACAGTGTAGTGTCCTCAGGCTAACGTGTAGTTACAGTGTAGTGTCCTCAGGCTAACGTGTAGTTACAGTGTAGTGTCCTCAGGCTAACGTGTAGTTACAGTGTAGTCTCCTCAGGCTAACGTGTAGTTACAGTGTAGTGTCCTCAGGCTAACGTGTAGTTACAGTGTAGTGTCCTCAGGCTAACGTGTAGTTACAGTGTAGTGTCCTCAAGCTAACGTGTAGTTACAGTGTAGTGTCAGGCTAACGTGTAGTTACAGAGTAGTGTCCTCAGGCTAACGTGTAGTTACAGTGTAGTGTCCTCAGGCTAACGTGTAGTTACAGTGTAGTGTCCCCAGGCTAATGTGTAGTTACAGTATAGTGTTGGGATACAATGTGTCAGTACGGAGCTACAAGTAGCAGCTGATCCCCAATCCTAGGCCCCCTCCAGAATGACAAGTAATGATGATAAATGGAATAACAATGTTACTGAATTTGGTGGAGGTGATTTTGTCAGCATCGTGCGATGGCGGATTTCCCATTAGGCCCGTACCTGGTATCTGCGGGCTCCACTTGGACATTTGTCTTATTGCAGACAGAGGGTGAATGATAGAAGGGGATTCCTTGAGCCTGATGGAGTGGAAGGAGCTGGGTTACCCGTGGCCACTGCTGCCCAGGACACTGGGGCTACTGCCGTGACATAACTCCCTTGCTGGAGGTTACACATATAGGGCTATAGGCCGCCATTACAGTGTTAGTATGCGGATTCCCGGAGATGATGTTCCAGCCTCTGCGCTCATTCTTATTTTGTTTTTATATGTTTTTATTAAAAGAGGTAAAATAAATGAAAATAAAACAGTAAAAGATATCGTCATTGCATAAAAGAACTAGCGAGATCCGTATAAAATAAACGCTGTCCATGGTAACACACAGATTATTGAAACCACCAATAATAGTAAAATAAAAACACATTAATTGTAAACAGCAGTATATGACCCTAGATGTAGGCGGAATAAGGGGGGGCTGACAAAACCAAACGATCGATCCAAAATCACAATGGGGGAATCCAAAGTCATAAGGTATTACCATGTCGTTAGCTCATACTTGCCTGCCCTCCCGGAACGTCTGGGAGACTCCTGAAAATCGGGTGGAGTTCACGCCACCCAGAAAGGTGGACAAGTCTACCAGACGTCTAGGGCCACCCGGCCGCGGCCAATGATGCAATTCACGTTCAATCGTGTCAACGTGGTTCTGCCCCCCTCTCCTCATTGCCGTTAATCTCTGCAATGCATAGCGGTACAATGGCGTCATCACGCCCCCTAGACCCGCCCACCTGTGCCGATGTCTAAGTAGCATAAATGGTTCAATCTAGCTCCTGGCTCCGGATTCTCCGTTTGGGACACAAGGATGGTTGAATGCTGCAGTTTTCCAATGGACACTTTTCGAACAGATTGGCCAGAATGTGCGCTGTGTACGGGATAACAATAGCTGCCTGGCAGGGGGCCACTCTATAAAGCTTTACACTATTAGTATTGGGCTCTACATAGATTTACATCAGATGCTTCCCCCCTTCTCATCTGGAGTTCCTATGACCAGGGCACCTCCATGCATATTGGGGAGCTCTACGCATTTTCTAGGTGTAGAATATTTGTTGGGGACACTAAGCTTGATGTCCTGTCCTCTTTGCTCCATTTATAAGGTACATTTCTACTCCCTGCTTATGTAAATGTGTTTTACTATTCATTACAACAGCAGCATTGTGATCTATACCTTCTAATAGCTTTATATCATTATTTGAAACGTGTTTCACTACTGTTTTGAGGCTTATTCAATTTAACGTGCAGGGAAAAGTCTTGACGTGTGTCCCTTATGTTTTCTATCGATCCCTGCTGGGCGTGTTTACAAAGCACAAAAGTCTATTGTCCAGCGCAAAACTTTTCTTGGATGTTCCATACACCTAAATAATTGTGGTTAGCTTATAGTCAAGCAGAGCAGGACAAAAATGTGTCTTTCTGGACAAGGGGTTTGTAGATAAAGAGGTGGAGGGGGCACAGGTGTAGCTGACCTGCACTCGGCCATTGTGGTTTCAACAGACATAATCCTCTCCCCCACTACCGGAGGCCGCTGCAGGCAGGACACTGTCTGCCCACTACAGCCACACTGAGACACAGCGCCACTGAGCTACATAGTGCAAGGCTCCCGGGAGCACGATCTGGATAATGAAAAGGCGGCTTACTGCATGGACTAAGGACCTAATTCAGAGATGGACGGAATTGTAGAGCCGCACACAACCGGCAGTGCAATTCCATCCATCTAAAATGCAAATGCACCATCGCAACCATCGGTCGCGATGGTTGCCTCTTTAGCCAGGCCTCAGTAGCTGAAGCTTACCGCAGTCTGACCGGGTCCTGGCAGCATGCAAGGCCAGGAAATTTGCCGCCACCGACACAGACCCTGGTCTTGTCGCCCCTGTTTCTGGGAACACTACTCAGGAACACCACCCAGCATTGCCCCTGCTCCGCCTCCCAAATGCGGGTGGGAGGCACTGCGAGCAGACTCGCAGATGGAGGGCTGCATATGCGTAGTACACATAATGCGCGTACGCAACCCTCTAACAGCGTACATCTCTGAATTAGGCCGTAAGAGTAGGGGGAGAGAGCCATCAGGTCACTGTGCAGTACTGTCAGATGCGGCCTGGGATCAGCCGCTACTCACCTCCACTCTGGCGTCCTTGGGCTTAGGTGTTCAGTTGCTGGGAGTGGAGGTGAGTGGTGACTGAGTATTCTCCCCAGGGTCTGCTAGGGCTCCTGTGCAGCCATGTTGGTCTATATCACCTGACTAGCCTCTCCCAATGGTAGTCCTGTGGTCATTCAGCTGATCCTCTGATCCAATGACCAGCTACATAAGGGTATTTACGTCTGACTCCACCTTCCAGTGACTGTGATACTCACCAGGGTTCCTCCATGTAATGTCCTCAGTGTGTTGCTTTAGAGCCTACTTGCTGTACTCCAGTGTTATTCATATCAGCTCCCATGCTGACTTTCAGTGTGTCATTTCAGCTCTCTCACTGAACTCCCGTTCTTTACATTACAGCTCTTCTGTTGTTATTATTGTGCTGTTCTGTTCCCCAGCTGCCTCCCTGTGTTAGTGTGGTGTCAGCTTTCATGCTACTTACTAGTTAGATCTCAGCTGGATCTCTAGCAATTCCCAGTACATGCCTGTATCCACATTTCTCTGTGTTATTCTGTGCAAGTCAGCACCTGGATCTCTAGCAATTCCCAGTAAATGCTGTTTTACATTTCCCAGCGACTGGGCCCTTTACAATTCTCTGTGCAATCCTGTGTTACATTTCCCTGTGTTCTTCGTGCAAGTTAGCGACTAGATCCTTTACTATTCTCTGTGCATTCCTGTGTTCAAGTATTCAGTTCATACACTACTCTCCTGTGTTCAAGTATTCAGCTCACACACTGGTCTCCTGTGTTCAAGTATTCAGTTCATACGCTAATCTCCTGTGCTCAAGTATTCAGTTCATACGCTGATCTCCTGTGCTAAGTTTTCAGCTCACTAGCTGATCCCTTGTGTCCTAGCTATTTAGTTCTTATGCTGGCCTCTAGTGTTATTACATTCCTAGGGTTTCCAGTGCTAATTCATTCTGGTCTTCCTGCCACTCTCAGGTACCTGTCCAGAGGGCTGCGACATGCTCACTTGGTGCAGCGAAACCCATATCCCAATTGGAGGGGTCACTGGTGAAGACCACCAAGTGAGTTAGACTTCACTCCTCTGGGCAGGTCTAGCCAAACCTGGATTTGGCCGCAATAGAGAGACCTAGTACTATCACTCACCTGGTCGTTCACCAGCCACCCTAACCCCATGGCTTTTGTCTTCTCCCGAGGAACTTCCCATAAGGTTCCTGACAAGTACATAACCATCTGTGTGACTAACACCTCCCTGCATGCAGCAATTACTAGCACCCAGGTTACTGCCAGCTTCTATCTGTAGCATCTTCCTATCTCATACTGTGGACATTGGTTACTGACTGCTGTACTAATCTGATATATTTTGTTAGCTTTCATTTCAAGGGCTCAGAGCCCTAAACAGCCTACCTCCAAATTGTCCTGATTTGGTGTGACAGTACCTACGCCCCTTGGCGAGAACCCATGCCACTTCTATTGGGCGCACACCTACGACGCACAGAAATGTCTCTGTCAGTGGAGTGCAAAAGTTTTTCCGCCTTTAGAGTAGATCTCCAAGTCCAAAAGTCAGTCCATCCCTGCACTATGTTGTTGTAGAGCCATTTATAATGTGTAACATGCAACCCCACTGGAATGAATTGCCCATTGCAATGAATGGGAAGATAAATCACTCATTTCATCATTTAGGAATAATGTTACTATATACTAATTTAGAGAGTTTGTCCAATGAATTCCCAGTGTTACAGTGGCAAATGATGGTGATTTGGATTCATTTTAATGGCTGAGTAAAATAAATCTGTATTAATGTCTTGTGAAATTTCTCCCATTAGTATTGTTAGAGAACAGCTTTGGTCTCTTTGGGTAAAACTTTGCTCTAACATATAAAAGATTATGGGCCTGATTCAGAGCCGGACGCTATTTGCGGTCGTTCGTCCAGAAAATAGGGGTGGCTATTCAAATGAACCGTTCGCTCTTTGCGGTCTGTTCACGCCTCTAGGTCTGAACGAGCGAACAAAACTTGCGGTCGTTTTTTGAAAAAATACGCCCCCTGGCCGCTCGCATCCTTCGTCATGTCCGCTATTTATTAGATTAATCGAGTACATCGACCAGCGTATGAACTGCTCGCTATTCTTGTGGTTGGTTTTTGCTACCACAATCTTGCGAGCAGTTCTGGCTATAAAATAACCCAGTGACGTGGCCAATGACGCTGCTGTATTAATTATGCACACCCATAAAACGCCCGTTTTGACCTTTAAGCACGCCTGCGTTCTGATCTCCACTCCCCGTTTTCAAGCATCTTCCTCTGTTATCACCCACATACGCCTCCTCCTGTCACTCAAAATAACAGGCATTCGCTATTTAGCGAACAAACGATTTTCGGCCGCACTGACTGGTTCACGCATGCGTATTACGATCCGTATGCATGCGCAGTTAAGCAAACATCGCTCGGAGCGAACGAGCGGCCGCTTACGAGTGGCTCTGAATCAGGCCCTATATTTGGAAGATTCCCCCGGAGTGGCTCATATCCTGGAAGGACATACGAGGAGCCGGCCCCTCGGTGCTGTCTGTGCCCCCTGTTTCACGCCTGATTCGCCTTCGCCATCCTGGAATGTACCGTTCCGCTGTTATGTGCGATTTCTCATTTTGATGCCTGATTCCTTATAAATAAGCTATGATGACTATGATGAGAAGGTGGAAATAGCGGATGTCCTGGGAGGTAGAACCATCAGCAAAGTAACACGTTTTATAAGGAAATAGCAACTTAAAGTTACTCAGCTGCTCAGACTTCACATTGACTGTCACTGCTTCCATACATTATACTAAGTGCGTTAGCACAAACTTTCCCTGTCTGAGGTCATGTCTGACCCATCGGTGGCCACACCTGAGGCTGGGGAGTCCGCGCCCATTGGTGCTGTGTACTTTGTTACTGAGATGAGGCACGGGCTGGCTCAGTATGTAAATGGTGATTCATGTATAAGGGAGCAGAGGCTAATACACAGGATGTGAATAATAGACTGTGACCAGCAGCAGCATAACATTATCCCATCCCCAATCATGCTCTGCCATGTATTTGTCTTGTGTCCCTTATTTCTAGGTACTAGTCACTGAAAAGACAAATATATATATATATATATATTAGGGGTGTGCACCGGCCACTTTTCGTGTTTTGTGTTTTGGTTTTGGATCTGGATCTTTCTTCGTGTTTTGGATCTGGATTGGTTTTGCCAAAACCACCCTTCCGTGTTTTGGGTTCTGGGTTTTGTGTTTTGGATCTGTATTTTTTTTTAAAAAAGCATAAAAACAGCTAAAATCACAGAATTTGTAGGTTTTTCTGCTCCTATGCTATTATTAACCTCAATAACCTTAATTTCCACTCATTTCCAGTCTATTCTGAACACCTCACACCTCACAATAGTGTTTTTATGTCCAAAACGTTGCACCGAGGTAGCTGGATGACTATGCTAAGCGACACGAGTGGGCGGCACAAACACGTGACCCATCTAGGCGTGAAACTGCAGTGGCAGACAGGATGGCAGTTTGAAAAACTAGGCCCCAAACTGTACATAATGCAAAGAAAAAAAAGAGGTGCAAGATGGAATTGTCCTTGGGCCCTCCCACCCACCCTTATGTTGTATAAACAGGACATGCACACTTTAACAAACCAATCATTTCAGCGCCAGGGTCTGCCACACAACTGTGGCTGAAATGATTGGTTCGTTTGGGCCCCCACAAAACAAGCTGGCAATTAATGTGTCCCTGCACAAACTGGCTCTATGGAGGCAAGATGTCATCCTCATCCTCCTCATCCACCGATTCCTCACCCTCTTCAGTGTGTACATCCTCATCCTCACAAAGTATTAACTCGTCCCCACTTGAATCCACCACCACAGGTCCCTCTGTACCTTCTGGAGGCTGGTCTCCCTGGAAGAGCTGATAATTCATTTTGATGAACATCATCTTCTCCACATTCTGTGGAAGCAACCTCCTACGCCTTTCGCTGACAAGGTTCCCGGCTGCACTAAACACTCTTTCGGAGTACACACTGGAGGGGGGGCAACTCAGGTAAAATAGAGCCAGTTTGTACAGGGGCCTCCAAATTGCCTCTTTTTCCTGCCAGTACAGGTATGGACTGTCTGCCATGCCTACTTGGATGCTGTCACCGATGTAATCCTCCACCATTCTGTCAATGGTGACAGTATCATATGCAGTGACAGTAGACATGTCAGAAATTGTTGCCAGGTCCTTCAGTCCGGACCAGATGTCCAAACTTGGTCCTGCCTGTCCTGCATCACCGCCAGCGGGTTGCTTAGGATACCTAAGTTTTTTCCTGGCAGCCCCAGTTGCAGGAGAAAATGAAGAAGGAGCTGTTGACGTGTCACGTTCCGCTTCAGCTGACAGTGTGTTCACCAGCAGGTCTTTGCACCTCTGCAGGCTTGTGTCGGCCGGAAAGAGAGACACCACATAGGCTTTAAACCTAGGATCGAGCACGGTGGCCAAAATGTAGTGGTCTGATTTCAACAGATTGACCACCCTGGAATCCTGGCAAAGCGAATGAAGGGCTTCATCCACAAGTCCCACATGCCGAGCGGAATCGCTCCGTCTTAGCTCCTCCTTCACTTTCTCCAGCTGCTTCTGCAAAAGCCTGATGAGGGGAATGACCTGACTCAAGCTGGCAGTGTCTGAACTGACTTCACGTGTGGCAAGTTCGAAGGGCTGGAGAACCTTGCACAACACGGAAATCATTCTCCACTGCGCTTGAGTCAGGTGCATACCCCCTCCTTTGCCTATGTCATAGGTGGATGTATAGGCTTGTATGGCCTTTTGCTGCTCCTCCATCCTCTGAAGCATATAGAGGGTTGAGTTCCACCGTGTCACAACCTCTTGCTTCAGGTGATGGCGGGGCAGGTTCAAGAGTGTTTGCTGGCGCTCCAGTCTTCGGCACGCAGTCGCTGAATGGCGAAAGTGGCCAGAAATTTTTCGGGCCACCCAAAGCGTCTCCTGCACGCCCCTGTCGCTTTTCAGAAAATTCTGCACCACCAAGTTTATTGTGTGAGCAAAACATGGGACGTGCTGGAATTTGCCCAGATGTAATGCCCGCACAATATTGGTGGCGTTGTCAGATATCACAAATCCCCAGGAGAGTCTAAGTGGGGTAAGCCACTGGGCGATGATTTCCCTCAGTTTCTCTAAGAGGTTGTCGGCGGTGTGCCTCTTACTGAAACCGGTGATACACAGCGTAGCCTGCCTTGTAACGAGCTGGCGTTTCTGAGATGCTGCTACTGGTGACGCTGCTGCTGTTGCTGCGTAAGGTGATACATCTACCCAGTGGGCTGTCACAGTCATATAGTCCTTAGTCTGCCCTGTTCCACTTGTCCACATGTCCGTGGTTAAGTGGACATTGTGTACAACGGCATTTTTCAGGACACTGAGGACACTTTTTCTGACGTTTCTGTACAGTCTCGGTATCGCCTGCCTAGTGAAGTGGAATCTAGACGGTATTTGGAACCGGGGACACACTACCTCCATCAATTGTCTAAATCCCACTGCACTAATGGCGGATACCGGACGCACGTCTAACACCAACATAGCAGTCAAGGCCTCAGTTATACGTTTTGCTTCAGGATGACTGCTGTCGTACTTCATCCTCCTCGCTAAGGACTGTTGGAGGGTCAATTGTTTAGTAAAAGTAGTGGTGTTCCTACTTCCTCTCTGGGATGATGAACGACTCCCAGCAGCAGCAACAGCAGCAGCGGCAGCAGTAGGCGTAGCAATGCAGGATCCTCCAGAGGAATCCCGGATAGGAGAGTCAGTCATGCCAGTGACATGGCCTGCAGGACTACTTCCGATCCTGACTAAGGAGGAAATTGACGAGGAGGGAGTTGACGGTGTGGTTTGCAGGCGCTTGGATACAACAGGACAACGGGATTTAGGTGTCCCTGGACTGCTTACGGTCTTAGCCAAAGTTTCTGAACTTGACAGTAACTTTTTATGAACGCGCTGCAGGTGCCGTATAAGGGAGGATGTTCCTAGGTGGTTGACGTCCCTACCCCTACTTATTTCACCTTTACATATGGTACATATGGCAAGACAGTTGTTGTCCGGATTTGGATAGAAATATTGCCAGACCAAAGAGGTGGAATGTTTGGTCTTCTGCCCAGGCATGACCGTGATGGGCTTTTTCATCCCACGGACAACAACTGTCTCCCCCGGAGCCTGATTTAAACAAACCACATCACCATCAGAATCCTCCTCGCCAACTTCCTCCTCAGCGCCAGCTACACCAGTATCCTCATCCTGTTGTACTTCAACAGTGACATCTTCAATTTGCATATCAGCAAGTGGACTGTGGGTGCTCCTTTCAGCACTTTCAGGGGGCATGCAAATGGTGGAAAGAGCCACCTCTTCCCGTCCAGTGCTGGGAAGGTCAGGCATCGCAACCACCACCACACTTGGACTCTCCTTGGGGATTTGTGATATCTTCTTAGAAAGCACAGTTCTTCGCTGTGCTTTTGCCAGCTTAACTCTTTTGATTTTTTTAGTGGGAGGAGGGCTTCCATCGTCATGTGAAGCTGAACCACTAGTCATGAACATACTAGGGATCGACCTTAGCCGTTCCTTGCCACTCCGTGTCGTAAATGGCATATTGGCAAGTTTACGTTTCTCTTCAGCTGATTTAAATGTCTTTTTCAAGGTCATTTTCCTGAACTTTGCCATTTGGGATTGTATGTGCCCTCTACTATGACATTGGGCATCGGCCTTGGCAGACGACGTTGATGGCATGTTATCGTCTATGTCATGACTAGTGGCAGCAGCTTCAGCACTAGGAGGAAGTGGTTCTTGATCTTTCTCTATTTTATTTTTATCGGAGAAAGTTTGGTCCTCCATTTATGTTATATCGATTTGATATATACGTGCGGCTAAACACAGAAAATAATTTTTTTTTTGGTTTGGACTGGAGTGTACTTTCGGGGGTTACAGCACCCTTAACGGTCAAGCCAGCCGGCCCTTTACTTATGACACAGGCGCACGCTTGGCACTACTTTGTTGATGCACGTGCGGCTACTGCGCACACAATTCACAAACACAGAAAATAATTTTTTTTTGGTTTGGACTGGAGTGTACTTTCGGGGGTTACAGCACCCTTAACGGTCAAGCCAGCCGGCCCTTTACTTATGACACAGGCGCACGCTTGGCACTACTTTGTTGATGCACGTGTGGCTACTGCGCACACAATTCACAAACACAGAAAATAATTTTTTTTTTGGTTTGGACTGGAGTGTACTTTCGGGGGTTACAGCACCCTTAACGGTCAAGCCAGCCGGCCCTTTACTTATGACACAGGCGCACTCTTGGCACTACTTTGTTGATGCACGTGCGGCTACTGCGCACACAATTCACAAACACAGAAAATAATTTTTTTTTGGTTAGGACTGGAGTGTACTTTCGGGGGTTACAGCACCCTTTAACGGTCAAGCCAGCCGGCCCTTTACTTATGACACAGGCGCACGCTTGGCACTACTTTGTTGATGCACGTGCGGCTACTGCGCACACAATTCACAAACACAGAAAATAATTTTTTTTTTGGTTTGGACTGGAGTGTACTTTCGGGGGTTACAGCACCCTTAACGGTCAAGCCAGCCGGCCCTTTACTTATGACACAGGCGCACGCTTGGCACTACTTTGTTGATGCACGTGCGGCTACTGCGCACACAATTCACAAACACAGAAAATAATTTTTTTTTTGGTTTGGACTGGAGTGTACTTGGGGGTTACAGCACCCTTTAACGGTCAAGCCAGCCGGCCCTTTACTTATGACACAGGCGCACGCTTGGCACTACTTTGTTGATGCACGTGCGACTACTGCGCACACAATTCACAAACACAGAAAATAATATTTTTTTTGGTTTGGACTGGAGTGTACTTTCGGGGGTTACAGCACCCTTAACGGTCAAGCCAGCCGGCCCTTTACTTATGACACAGGCGCACGCTTGGCACTACTTTGTTGATGCACGTGCGGCTACTGCGCACACAATTCACAAACACAGAAAATAATTTTTTTTTGGTTTGGACTGGAGTGTACTTTCGGGGGTTACAGCACCCTTAACGGTCAAGCCAGCCGGCCCTTTACTTATGACACAGGCGCACGCTTGGCACTACTTTGTTGATGCACGTGCGGCTACTGCGCACACAATTCACAAACACAGAAAATAATTTTTTTTTTGGTTTGGACTGGAGTGTACTTTCGGGGGTTACAGCACCCTTAACGGTCAAGCCAGCCGGCCCTTTACTTATGACACAGGCGCACTCTTGGCACTACTTTGTTGATGCACGTGCGGCTACTGCGCACACAATTCACAAACACAGAAAATAATTTTTTTTTGGTTAGGACTGGAGTGTACTTTCGGGGGTTACAGCACCCTTTAACGGTCAAGCCAGCCGGCCCTTTACTTATGACACAGGCGCACGCTTGGCACTACTTTGTTGATGCACGTGCGGCTACTGCGCACACAATTCACAAACACAGAAAATAATTTTTTTTTTGGTTTGGACTGGAGTGTACTTTCGGGGGTTACAGCACCCTTAACGGTCAAGCCAGCCGGCCCTTTACTTATGACACAGGCGCACTCTTGGCACTACTTTGTTGATGCACGTGCGGCTACTGCGCACACAATTCACAAACACAGAAAATAATTTTTTTTTGGTTAGGACTGGAGTGTACTTTCGGGGGTTACAGCACCCTTTAACGGTCAAGCCAGCCGGCCCTTTACTTATGACACAGGCGCACGCTTGGCACTACTTTGTTGATGCACGTGCGGCTACTGCGCACACAATTCACAAACACAGAAAATAATTTTTTTTTTGGTTTGGACTGGAGTGTACTTTCGGGGGTTACAGCACCCTTAACGGTCAAGCCAGCCGGCCCTTTACTTATGACACAGGCGCACGCTTGGCACTACTTTGTTGATGCACGTGCGGCTACTGCGCACACAATTCACAAACACAGAAAATAATTTTTTTTTTGGTTTGGACTGGAGTGTACTTGGGGGTTACAGCACCCTTTAACGGTCAAGCCAGCCGGCCCTTTACTTATGACACAGGCGCACGCTTGGCACTACTTTGTTGATGCACGTGCGACTACTGCGCACACAATTCACAAACACAGAAAATAATATTTTTTTTGGTTTGGACTGGAGTGTACTTTCGGGGGTTACAGCACCCTTAACGGTCAAGCCAGCCGGCCCTTTACTTATGACACAGGCGCACGCTTGGCACTACTTTGTTGATGCACGTGCGGCTACTGCGCACACAATTCACAAACACAGAAAATAATTTTTTTTTTGGTTTGGACTGGAGTGTACTTTCGGGGGTTACAGCACCCTTAACGGTCAAGCCAGCCGGCCCTTTACTTATGACACAGGCGCACGCTTGGCACTACTTTGTTGATGCACGTGCGACTACTGCGCACACAATTCACAAACACAGAAAATAATATTTTTTTTGGTTTGGACTGGAGTGTACTTTCGGGGGTTACAGCACCCTTAACGGTCAAGCCAGCCGGCCCTTTACTTATGACACAGGCGCACGCTTGGCACTACTTTGTTGATGCACGTGCGGCTACTGCGCACACAATTCACAAACACAGAAAATATATTATTTTTTTAGCACTTGGGGGGAGCACCCCTGATGGACAGAGCACCCCCTGGACAACACTACAGCACTCCTTTAGGACTGGGACACTGCACAGGACTTTGGAGTGGACACAGCCCCTATGGAGAACTGACTGCACAACACAGTCCAGCCAGCCCCTATGGACTTTGAAGTAGTGGACACAGCCCCTATTAACAACAGCAGCACAGCACAACACAGCCAGCCCCTATGGACTTTGAAGTAGTGGACAACAGCAGCACTACACTACACTACACTACACAGCCCTAACTCCCACCCTCCCTCTTCACTGTCCACAGCCGAGTGAGAAAATGGCGCCGACGTGTGTACCTTATATAGGATCCAAAACCCGCGAGACTCGGAAGGCGGGAAGATGACGTTTTGCCTCGATTTCAGATCCGAGTCAGGCGGGAAAAGTCGAGCCTGACTCGGATCGGACTCGGATCGGGGGGGCTCGGGGGGGTTCGGATTTCAGAAATCCGAACCCGCTCACCCCTAATATATATATATATATATATACACTATATATACACACTATATATACAACAATGTTTGGACACTGAGAGCAAATAGATCAGCGAGAAGTTAGTGAGGTCAGTACTGTGTAGGTCACCACGTGCAGTGAGATGTTATAGTGACGTCAGTACTGTGTAAGTCACCACGTGCAGTGAGATGTTATAGTGAGGTCAGTACTGTGTAGGTCACCACGTGCAGTGAGATGTTATAGTGAGGTCAGTACTGTGTAGGTCACCACGTGCAGTGAGATGTTATAGTGACGTCAGTACTGTGTAGGTCACCACGTGCAGTGAGATGTTATAGTGACGTCAGTACTGTGTAGGTCACCACGTGCAGTGAGATGTTATAGTGACGTCAGTACTGTGTAGGTCACCACGTGCAGTGAGATGTTATAGTGACGTCAGTACTGTGTAGGTCACCACGTGCAGTGAGATGTTATAGGGAGGTCAGTACTGTGTAGGTCACCACGTGCAGTGAGATGTTATAGTGACGTCAGTACTGTGTAGGTCACCACGTGCAGTGAGATGTTATAGTGACGTCAGTACTGTGTAGGTCACCACGTGCAGTGAGATGTTATAGTGACGTCAGTACTGTGTAGGTCACCACGTGCAGTGAGATGTTATAGTGACGTCAGTACTGTGTAGGTCACCACGTGCAGTGAGATGTTATAGTGAGGTCTGTACTGTGTAGGTCACCACGTGCAGTGAGATGTTATAGTGAGGTCAGTACTGTGTAGGTCACCACGTGCAGTGAGATGTTATAGTGACGTCAGTACAGTGTAGGTCACCACGTGCAGTGAGATGTTATAGTGAGGTCAGTACTGTGTAGGTCACCACGTGCAGTGAGATGTTATAGTGAGGTCAGTACTGTGTAGGTCACCACGTGCAGTGAGATGTTATAGTGAGGTCAGTACTGTGTAGGTCACCACGTGCAGTGAGATGTTATAGTGAGGTCAGTACTGTGTAGGTCACCACGTGCAGTGAGATGTTATAGTGAGGTCAGTACTGTGTAGGTCACCACGTGCAGTGAGATGTTAGTGAGGTCAGTACTGTGTAGGTCACCACGTGCAGTGAGATGTTAGTGAGGTCAGTACTGTGTAGGTCACCACGTGCAGTGAGATGTTATAGTGAGGTCAGTACTGTGTAGGTCACCACGTGCAGTGACATGTTATAGTGATGTCAGTACTGTGTAGGTCACCACGTGCAGTGAGATGTTATAGTGACGTCAGTACTGTGTAGGTCACCACGTGCAGTGAGATGTTATAGTGACGTCAGTACTGTGTAGGTCACCACGTGCAGTGAGATGTTATAGTGACGTCAGTACTGTGTAGGTCACCACGTGCAGTGAGATGTTATAGTGACGTCAGTACTGTGTAGGTCACCACGTGCAGTGAGATGTTATAGTGACGTCAGTACTGTGTAGGTCACCACGTGCAGTGAGATGTTATAGTGACGTCAATACTGTGTAGGTCACCACGTGCAGTGAGATGTTATAGTGACGTCAGTACTGTGTAGGTCGCCACGTGCAGTGAGATGTTATAGTGACGTCAGTACTGTGTAGGTCATCACGTGCAGTGAGATGTTATAGTGACGTCAGTACTGTGTAGGTCACCACGTGCACTGAGATGTTATAGTGAGGTCAGTACTGTGTAGGTCATCACGTGCAGTGAGATGTTATAGTGACGTCAGTACTGTGTAGGTCACCACGTGCAGTGAGATGTTATAGTGAGGTCAGTACTGTGTAGGTCACCACGTGCAGTGAGATGGTATAGTGAGGTCAGTACTGTGTAGGTACCACGTGCAGTGAGATGGTATAGTGAGGTCAGTACTGTGTAGGTCACCACGTGCAGTGAGATGGTATAGTGAGGTCAGTACTGTGTAGGTCACCACGTGCAGTGAGATGGTATAGTGAGGTCAGTACTGTGTAGGTCACCACGTGCAGTGAGATGTTATAGTGAGGTCAGTACTGTGTAGGTCACCACGTGCAGTGAGATGTTATAGTGAGGTCAGTACTGTGTAGGTCACCACGTGCAGTGAGATGTTATAGTGATGTCAGTACTGTGTAGGTCACCACGTGCAGTGAGATGTTATAGTGATGTCAGTACTGTGTAGGTCACCACGTGCAGTGAGATGTTATAGTGAGGGCAGTACTGTGTAGGTCACCACGTGCAGTGAGATGTTATAGTGACGTCAGTACTGTGTAGGTCACCACGTGCAGTGAGATGTTATACTGACGTCAGTACCGTGTAGGTCACCACGTGCAGTGAGATGTTATAGTGACGTCAGTACCGTGTAGGTCACCACGTGCAGTGAGATGTTATAGTGAGGTCAGTACCGTGTAGG
The DNA here is from genome assembly GCA_031769625.1 of Taudactylus pleione. Lineage (NCBI taxonomy): Eukaryota > Metazoa > Chordata > Amphibia > Anura > Myobatrachidae > Taudactylus > Taudactylus pleione. The sequence goes on along the minus strand of JAUIMM010001317.1, from coordinate 56,663 downwards.
TCACCACGTGCAGTGAGATGTTATAGTGAGGTCAGTACCGTGTAGGTCACCACGTGCAGTGAGATGTTATAGCGACGTCAGTACTGTGTAGGTCACCACGTGCAGTGAGATGTTATAGTGACGTCAGTACTGTGTAGGTCACCACGTGCAGTGAGATGTTATAGTGACGTCAGTAATGTGTAGGTCACCACGTGCAGTGAGATGTTATAGTGACGTCAGTACTGTGTAGGTCACCACGTGCAGTGAGATGTTATAGTGATGTCAGTACTGTGTAGGTCACCACGTGCAGTGAGATGTTAGTGACATCAGTACTGTGTAGGTCACCACGTGCAGTGAGATGTTATAGTGATGTCTGTACTGTGTAGGTCACCACGTGCAGTGAGATGTTATAGTGACGTCAGTACTGTGTAGGTCACCACGTGCAGTGAGATGTTATAGTGACGTCAGTACTGTGTAGGTCACCACGTGCAGTGAGATGTTATAGTGACGTCAGTACTGTGTAGGTCACCACGTGCAGTGAGATGTTATAGTTACGTCAGTACTGTGTAGGTCACCACGTGCAGTGAGATGTTATAGTGAGGGCAGTACTGTGTAGGTCACCACGTGCAGTGAGATGTTATAGTGACGTCAGTACTGTGTAGGTCACCACGTGCAGTGAGATGTTATACTGACGTCAGTACCGTGTAGGTCACCACGTGCAGTGAGATGTTATAGTGATGTCAGTACCGTGTAGGTCACCACGTGCAGTGAGATGTTATAGTGAGGTCAGTACCGTGTAGGTCACCACGTGCAGTGAGATGTTATAGTGAGGTCAGTACCGTGTAGGTCACCACGTGCAGTGAGATGTTATAGCGACGTCAGTACTGTGTAGGTCACCACGTGCAGTGAGATGTTATAGTGACGTCAGTACTGTGTAGGTCACCACGTGCAGTGAGATGTTATAGTGACGTCAGTAATGTGTAGGTCACCACGTGCAGTGAGATGTTATAGTGACGTCAGTACTGTGTAGGTCACCACGTGCAGTGAGATGTTATAGTGATGTCAGTACTGTGTAGGTCACCACGTGCAGTGAGATGTTAGTGACATCAGTACTGTGTAGGTCACCACGTGCAGTGAGATGTTATAGTGATGTCTGTACTGTGTAGGTCACCACGTGCAGTGAGATGTTATAGTGACGTCAGTACTGTGTAGGTCACCACGTGCAGTGAGATGTTATAGTGACGTCAGTACTGTGTAGGTCACCACGTGCAGTGAGATGTTATAGTGACGTCAGTACTGTGTAGGTCACCACGTGCAGTGAGATGTTATAGTTACGTCAGTACTGTGTAGGTCACCACGTGCAGTGAGATGTTATAGTGACGTCAGTACTGTGTAGGTCACCACGTGCAGAGAGATGTTATAGTGAGGTCAGTACTGTGTAGGTCACCACGTGCAGTGAGATGTTAGTGATGTCAGTACTGTGTAGGTCACCACGTGCAGTGAGATGTTATAGTGAGGTCAGTACTGTGTAGGTCACCACGTGCAGTGAGATGTTATAGTGATGTCAGTACTGTGTAGGTCACCACGTGCAGTGAGATGTTATAGTGAGGTCAGTACTGTGTAGGTCACCACGTGCAGTGAGATGTTATAGTGATGTCAGTACTGTGTAGGTCACCTCGTGCAGTGAGATGTTATAGTGAGGTCAGTACTGTGTAGGTACCACGTGCAGTGAGATGGTATAGTGACGTCAGTACTGTGTAGGTCACCACGTGCAGTGAGATGTTATAGTGAGGTCAGTACTGTGTAGGTCACCACGTGCAGTGAGATGTTATAGTGAGGTCAGTACTGTGTAGGTCACCACGTGCAGTGAGATGTTATAGTGAGGTCAGTACTGTGTAGGTCACCACGTGCAGTGAGATGTTATAGTGATGTCAGTACTGTGTAGGTCACCACGTGCAGTGAGATGTTATAGTGAGGTCAGTACTGTGTAGGTACCACGTGCAGTGAGATGGTATAGTGACGTCAGTACTGTGTAGGTCACCACGTGCAGTGAGATGTTATAGTGAGGTCAGTACTGTGTAGGTCACCACGTGCAGTGAGATGTTATAGTGAGGTCAGTACTGTGTAGGTCACCACGTGCAGTGAGATGTTATAGTGATGTCAGTGCTGTGTAGGTCACCACGTGCAGTGAGATGTTATAGTGAGGTCAGTACTGTGTAGGTCACCACGTGCAGTGAGATGTTATAGTGATGTCAGTGCTGTGTAGGTCACCACGTGCAGTGAGATGTTATAGGGAGGTCAGTACTGTGTAGGTCACCACGTGCAGTGAGATGTTATAGTGAGGTCAGTACTGTGTAGGTCACCACGTGCAGTGAGATGTTATAGTGATGTCAGTACTGTGTAGATCACCACGTGCAGTGAGATGTTATAGTGAGGTCAGTACTGTGTAGGTCACCACGTGCAGTGAGATGTTATAGTGAGGTCAGTACTGTGTAGGTCACCACGTGCAGTGAGATGTTATAGTGACGTCAGTACTGTGTAGGTCACCACGTGCAGTGAGATGTTATAGTGAGGTCAGTACTGTGTAGGTCACCACGTGCAGTGAGATGTTATAGTGAGGTCAGTACTGTGTAGGTCACCACGTGCAGTGAGATGTTATAGTGAGGTCAGTACTGTGTAGGTCACCACGTGCAGTGAGATGTTATAGTGATGTCAGTACTGTGTAGGTCACCACGTGCAGTGAGATGTTATAGTGATGTCAGTACTGTGTAGGTCACCACGTGCAGTGAGATGTTATAGTGACGTCAGTACTGTGTAGGTCACCACGTGCAGTGAGATGTTATAGTGACGTCAGTACTGTGTAGGTCACCACGTGCAGTGAGATGTTAGTGATGTCAGTACTGTTTAGGTCACCACGTGCAGTGAGATGTTATAGTGATGTCAGTACTGTGTAGGTCACCACGTGCAGTGAGATGTTATAGTGAGGTCAGTACTGTGTAGGTCACCACGTGCAGTGAGATGTTAGTGACGTCAGTACTGTGTAGGTCACCACGTGCAGTGAGATGTTATAGTGATGTCAGTACTGTGTAGGTCACCACGTGCAGTTAGATGTTATAGTGACGTCAGTACTGTGTAGGTCACCACGTGCAGTGAGATGTTAGTGATGTCAGTACTGTATAGGTCACCACGTGCAGTGAGATGTTATAGTGACGTCAGTACTGTGTAGGTCACCACGTGCAGTGAGATGTTATAGTGATGTCAGTACTGTGTAGGTCACCACGTGCAGTGAGATGTTATAGTGAGGTCAGTACTGTGTAGGTCACCACGTGCAGTGAGATGTTAGTGACGTCAGTACTGTGTAGGTCACCACGTGCAGTGAAATGTTATAGTGAGGTCAGTACTGTGTAGGTCACCACGTGCAGTGAGATGTTATAGTGACGTCAGTACTGTGTAGGTCACCACGTGCAGTGAGATGTTAGTGACGTCAGTACTGTGTAGGTCACCACGTGCAGTGAGATGTTATAGTGAGGTCAGTACTGTGTAGGTCACCACGTGCAGTGAGATGTTATAGTGATGTCAGTACTGTGTAGGTCACCACGTGCAGTGAGATGTTATAGTGACATCAGTACTGTGTAGGTCACCACGTGCAGTGAGATGTTAGTGACGTCAGTACTGTGTAGGTCACCACGTGCAGTGAGATGTTATAGTGAGGTCAGTACTGTGTAGGTCACCACGTGCAGTGAGATGTTATAGTGAGGTCAGTACTGTGTAGGTCACCACGTGCAGTGAGATGTTATAGTGAGGTCAGTACTGTGTAGGTCACCACGTGCAGTGAGATGTTATAGTGATGTCAGTACTGTGTAGGTCACCACGTGCAGTGAGATGTTATAGTGACGTCAGTACTGTGTAGGTCACCACGTGCAGTGAGATGTTAGTGACGTCAGTACTGTGTAGGTCACCACGTGCAGTGAGATGTTATAGTGAGGTCAGTACTGTGTAGGTCACCACGTGCAGTGAGATGTTATAGTGAGGTCAGTACTGTGTAGGTCACCACGTGCAGTGAGATGTTATAGTGAGGTCAGTACTGTGTAGGTCACCACGTGCAGTGAGATGTTATAGTGAGGTCAGTACTGTGTAGGTCACCACGTGCAGTGAGATGTTATAGTGATGTCAGTACTGTGTAGGTCACCACGTGCAGTGAGATGTTATAGTGAGGTCAGTACTGTGTAGGTCACCACGTGCAGTGAGATGTTAGTGACGTCAGTACTGTGTAGGTCACCATGTGCAGTGAGATGTTATAGTGAGGTCAGTACTGTGTAGGTCACCACGTGCAGTGAGATGTTATAGTGAGGTCAGTACTGTGTAGGTCACCACGTGCAGTGAGATGTTAGTGACGTCAGTACTGTGTAGGTCACCACGTGCAGTGAGATGTTATAGTGACGTCAGTACTGTGTAGGTCACCACGTGCAGTGAGATGTTATAGTGACGTCAGTACTGTGTAGGTCACCACGTGCAGTGAGATGTTATAGTGAGGTCAGTACTGTGTAGGTCACCACGTGCAGTGAGATGTTATAGTGAGGTCAGTACTGTGTAGGTCACCACGTGCAGTGAGATGTTATAGTGACGTCAGTACTGTGTAGGTCACCACGTGCAGTGAGATGTTAGTGATGTCAGTACTGTGTAGGTCACCACGTGCAGTGAGATGTTATAGTGAGGTCAGTACTGTGTAGGTCACCACGTGCAGTGAGATGTTATAGTGACGTCAGTACTGTGTAGGTCACCACGTGCAGTGAGATGTTATAGTGAGGTCAGTACTGTGTAGGTCACCACGTGCAGTGAGATGTTATAGTGACGTCAGTACTGTGTAGGTCACCACGTGCAGTGAGATGTTATAGTGACGTCAGTACTGTGTAGGTCACCACGTGCAGTGAGATGTTATAGTGAGGTCAGTACTGTGTAGGTCACCACGTGCAGTGATCACTGCAGACACCCTTCATGACAAACTGACCACAAGTTCCTGGACAGCAGCAGGCGCTATGTTCTGCCATTCTACCTTACGTACAGTGACCAACTGTGACACTGAGGAAGGGCGAGTCTGCCTAAAACGCACCCGTCGCCCTATTCGTCCCAGATAAGATCCGGGTTACCGAATTTTCTGTATACCAGTCCAGCGTCGCCCTGGAAACATGACAAGTGACATTGTCGTCCTGATAAAAACATTTGTTGTTTCCATAGCCTCCACACCAAGTGCGTGGGCCTCCCTACCAAGTACATGGGCCTCCCTACCAAGTACATGGGCCTCCCTACCAAGTGCGTGGGCCTCCCTACCAAGTACATGGGCCTCCCTACCAAGTACATGGGCCTCCCTACCAAGTGCATGGGCCTCCCTACCAAGTGCATGGGCCTCACTACCAAGTACATGGGCCTCACTACCAAGTACATGAGCCTCCCTACCAAGTACATGAGCCTCCCTATCAAGTACATGGGCCTCCCTACCAAGTGCATGGGCCTCCCTACCAAGTCCATGGGCCACCCTACCAAGTGCATGGGCCTCACTACCAAGTGCATGGGCCTCCCTACCAAGTGCATGGGCCTCCCTACCAAGTACATGGGCCTCACTACCAAGTACATGGGCCTCCCTACCAAGTGCATGGGCCTCCCTACCAAGTGCATGGGCCTCCCTACCAAGTGCATGGGCCTCCCTACCAAGTGTTCCTTTTGAAACCACCACATTAGTAGGTATTTGGATCTCGTGTGCAATGGTCTGCATTTCACGCGGAGGTGTCCAATCACTTTTGTCTACATTGTGTATAAATACATACACATAGAGACATAGAGGACTATTCATCATCGGAGGCCATATGTCCCTGAGTATTGATCTCGCTGCGAGAGATACTTAAGTATCCAATTCATCATTGCTCTGGTGCGGGGACAGCTGCTCCAAAAAGCACCTATCCCCTCAGAAGTATCTGCATTACTTACTTCCTCCCCGTCGGCTCGGCTATGCATGGGGAGGTAGTGGGAAGGCGGCGGAGGGATACACTCGGATCCCTCTTCGCATCCCCGGAACTCCTTCAAATAGGAAGGAGCAGGGATCCGAGAACAAGCAGCGTCGTCAGATGTCGCTTGTTCTTGGAAACAAATTCCGAAAACTGAATGTTTTCGGAGTTTGCAGAATATCAGGGGAAAAAGCCTGGTAACTAAAATATGCGGAAGCTAGCGTTTCGCATGGTTACCGGGCCATTTATCGATGATGAATAGGCGCAATAGGGTTTATGTATCAAGCAGTGAATCAGTGGAGAAGTTGCCCATAGCAACCAATCAGGTTTGAAGTAGCATTTGTCAAGTTGCAGTCTATAACACAGGTTCCCAGTCCAGGTCTCCTCACAGATTCACAAGTAAAATAATTATCTCCACTGTGTCAGTGAGTAATGAATACACCTGTGCACCTGCTGGGTGACCTGGGAAATGTGTCAGTGAGTAATGAGTACACCTGTGCTCCTGCTGGGTGACCTGGAAAACGTGACCTGTGTGGGGTCCTGAGGATCGATTTTGAGAATCACTGGTTTATATAATAATAGGTAGGAGCTGATTGGTTGCTATGGGCAACTTCTCCACCCCGTCCATTGCTTGATGCATAAACCTGACAGAGATCTGTGTGGACAAATATCCTCATTAGATGTGCTGGGAGTGAAGTGACTGCGCCGGCAATCCTGCACATGCACAGTCTACAGACCTCACAAATGCTCAACGGCCATTGCTAGTGGAGGGTTTCTATGGAACAGTGGCATAACTATAGGGGGTGCAGGGGGTGCACTTGCTATGGAGTCAGGCTTAGGGTGCCCGCCAGGCCAGCAAGTAACCTACTGCTCCCTCAGAGGTTTTTTTTATAATTTCCCACCGTTTATTTAAACTCTGCTGACCATGGGCAAACGCCAGACGGGGGCTGTGTGTCACCCACTGACACTGTTCCAGCTTCCACCCGACGCGTAGAGCAATTAGTCTCGCGAGATGATGACATCATCATCACGTGAGTCTCTTTTTCTTTGGGTGGCAGGCAGGGCCTGGTAGTGGGAGGGTCGTGTGGCCCAGCAGGCAGGGACTGGTAGTGGGAGGGTCGTGTGGCCCAGCAGGCAGGGACTGGTAGTGGGAGGGTCGTGTGGCCCAGCAGGCAGGGACTGGTAGTGGGAGGGTCGTGTGGCCCAGCAGGCAGGGACTGGTAGTGGGAGGGTCGTGTGGCCCAGCAGGCAGGGACTGGTAGTGGGAGGGTCGTGTGGCCCAGCAGGCAGGGACTGGTAGTGGGAGGGTCGTGTGGCCCAGCAGGCAGGGACTGGTAGTGGGAGGGTCGTGTGGCCCAGCAGGCAGGGACTGGTAGTGGGAGGGTCGTGTGGCCCAGCAGGCAGGGACTGGTAGTGGGAGGGTCGTCTGGCCCAGCAGGCAGGGACTGGTAGTGGGAGGGTCGTGTGGCCCAGCGGGCAGGGACTGGTAGTGGGAGGGTCGTGTGGCCCAGCGGGCAGGGACTGGTAGTGGGAGGGTCGTGTGGCCCAGCAGGCAGGGACTGGTAGTGGGAGGGTCGTGTGGCCCAGCAGGCAGGGACTGGTAGTGGGAGGGTCGTGTGGCCCAGCAGGCAGGGACTGGTAGTGGGAGGGTCGTGTGGCCCAGCAGGCAGGGACTGGTAGTGGAAGGGTCGTGTGGCCCAGCAGGCAGGGACTGGTAGTGGGAGGGTCATGTGGCCCAGCAGGCAGGGACTGTTAGTGGGAGGGTCGTGTGGCCCAGCAGGCAGGGACTGGTAGTGGGAGGGTCGTGTGGCCCAGCTGGCAGGGACTGGTAGTGGGAGGGTCGTGTGGCCCAGCAGGCAGGGACTGGTAGTGGGAGGGTCGTGTGGCCCAGCAGGCAGGGACTGTTAGTGGGAGGGTTGTGTGGCAGGCAGTGGCTTCAGTAAGGCGCCGGTGTATAAAGGAGTGACTGTCTGTGAGTGACATAAACTGCGATTGCTGACAGCCTGATCATGAAGCTCATTTACAATTTTTTTATAAATATAATTTTCCTATTAATATTATATACAGCAACATGTATATACCTAAACAGTATGGTGGTTAGCAACGTGTCTGATAAGAACAGTGGCGGAACTAGAGAGTGGTGGGCCCAGGTGCAAGAATATCTTTATTTGTGAGATTGCCAATGGTATTGAAGGGAAACTATTCCTTATTGCAGATGACACAAAGGTATGTAACAGGGTAGACACACCAGGAGGGGTAAACAAATGATGGAGGATCTGGGTAGACTAGAGGAATGGTCAAGAACATGGCAACTACAGTTTAATGCCAAAAAATGCAAAATCATGCACTTGGGTCTCAAAAATCCAAAGGCTAAATATAGTATTAGTTCCCCCTATGCAGTGCCCCAGTAGTAGTCCTCCTTATACAGTGCCCCCAGTAGTAATCCCCCCTACGCATTGCCTCCAGTAGTAGTCCCCCCTATACAGTGCCCCAGTAGCGGCCACCCTCTCCATACCGTGCCCCCAGTAACCCCCCCCATACAGTGCCCCTAGCACCCACCCCCTATACTGTGCCCCAGTAGCGACTGTCCCCCCCCATACAGTGCCCTTAGTACCAGCCACCCACCCTATAGAGTGCCCCCAGTAGCGCCCCCAGTATGCAGTGCCAGTGCCCCATGCCCCTTACACACACACACACACAAAAACAAATACACAAATTACCTGAATCCCCGCTCCTGCCATGCCCGCCGCTGTCTGCTCGTCCCAGACCGCTCTGCACTATGGGCCCCTGAGCCACAGCGGGCCCCGGTGCTAGTTCCTCCACTGGATAAGGCTGTTGTTGACTTGTACTTTCTGTCACACTTTCTGCTTCTTCGGGCTATTCTCCATATTCATGATATTGGTAGTTTTGCTGGTAATTATGTGGAGAACCCCTGCGACGTGAATAGCGCCAATAACACATACGATCTGCCTTGAACTGGAACACCACCAGGACCAGTGACATCTGCTGCCTGTAGGTGTTTCTCCCCTTTCTCCTTCTCTCATACTGCGTTTGCACTTCCTGGGGTTGCTGGGGTACTTCCTGGGGTTGCTGAGGTACTTCCTGGGGTTGCTGGGGTACTTCCTAGGGTTGCTGGGGTACTTCCTAGGGTTGCTGGGGTACTTCCTGGGGTTGCTGGGGTACTTCCTGGGGTTGCTGAGGTACTTACTAGGGTTGCTGGGGTACTTCCTGGGGTTGATGGGGTACTACCTTGGGTTGCTGGGGTACTTCCTGGGGTTGCTGGGGTACTTCCTGGGGTTGCTGGAGTACTTCCTGGGGTTGCTGTTCTCGATGAAGGTATAATGTACAAACATGTCTTCCTTGGTGTCATTCCGGTTTATGAATCCATAACCACGTTGCACATGGAACCATATTACTTTCCCTAAAACTTTTTCTGTGCAGGCTGCGGCATTAAACTCTCTATCATCCGATCACTCCACGCACTCAGCCACACACTCAGCCACACACTCAGCCACACACACAGCCACACACTCAGCCACGCGCTCAGCCACGCACTCAGCCACGCACTCAGCCACACGCTCAGCCACACGCTCAGCCACACACTCAGGCACACGCTCAGGCACACGCTCAGCCACGCACTCAGCCACACACTCAGCCACACACTCAGCTACATTCTCAGCTACATTCTCAGCCACACGCTCAGCCACGCGCTCAGCCACGCGCTCAGCCACACACTCAGCCACGCGCTCAGCCACATGCTCAGCCACGCACTCAGCCACGCACTCAGCCACGCGCTCAGCCACGCGCTCAGCCACGCGCTCAGCCACACGCTCAGGAACACACTCAGCCACACGCTCAGGCACACGCTCAGGCACACGCTCAGGCACACACTCAGCCACGCACTCAGCCACACGCTCAGCCATGCACTCAGCCACGCACTCAGGCACGCACTCAGCCACGCACTCAGCCACGCGCTCAGCCACACGCTCAGCCACACGCTCAGGAACACACTCAGCCACACGCTCAGCCACACGCTCAGGCACACGCTCAGGCACACGCTCAGCCACACGCTCAGCCACACGCTCAGGAACACACTCAGCCACACACTCAGCCACACGCTCAGGCACACGCTCAGGCACACACTCAGCCACGCACTCAGCCACGCACTAAGCCACACGCTCAGCCATGCGCTCAGCCACGCACTCAGGCACGCACTCAGCCACGCACTCAGCCACGCGCTCAGCCACACGCTCAGCCACACGCTCAGGAACACACTCAGCCACACACTCAGCCACACGCTCAGGCACACGCTCAGGCACACGCTCAGCCACACGCTCAGCCACACGCTCAGGAACACACTCAGCCACACACTCAGCCACACGCTCAGGCACACGCTCAGGCACACGCTCAGGCACACACTCAGCCACGCACTCAGCCACGCACTAAGCCACACGCTCAGCCATGCGCTCAGCCACGCACTCAGGCACGCACTCAGCCACGCACTCAGCCACACGCTCAGCCATGCGCTCAGCCACACACTCAGCCACGCACTCAGCCACACACGAGAACGTTATAACTAAAATAACGACTCGGACACAGAGAATTGCCAGGAATCGGGTCAGATTTTTTATTGTTACATACTAGTATCCTATTTAAATGAACTAAATGTCACTAGTAATAATTATTAAACATTATTAAACAGTACGAAATATATATGGTGGCGGGGATTTGAACAGCCTAACATAATCACATAATAAATACAAATACAATGTAAAATAACAAAACTAGGGCTAAATGATCCGCTGTGAAATATCAACTCGGGACCAACTGCCCCTCCCCCATCAACTCGTGGGGGTCACAGGCCTCCTGCCCAACCCTACAGGGAAACTGCCCTACAATCTACAACTTGGGAAGCCACCCATGCAGCTAGGGAATACAGGACCCACCTGGATCGGTGGTGATCCAAACTGCCCTCAAGTCGCCTTCATGCCTACCCAGACGCCTGGGTAACCCCCCAGGGAAAAAAATAATACCTTACAAAAATAAAATAAAAACCAACCCAATGGCCGTTCACAACCAGGCCACCTAACCAAAAGCTGACACCATCGAACAATGAACATAGGGCCTGATTCAGAGCCGGACACTCTGACCAGAGCGCTCGCTCTGAATCAGGTCCCTCCTACCTAAAATTGGAGCGGCCTCCTGGCCGCTCGCATAGCTGTGGGTGACCACCCACAGCATATGCGAGCGGCCAAAAAGATGGTCGCGATGGTCTGCGGTAGGGTCTCAGTGATCGCAAGCGCTGGAGTGATTTTGGCTCTATCAGAGCCAAAATCACTCCCACTGACATTACTAGTGATGTCAGTGGGGCCGGACCCAGACGGTAGGCGTTCCCATGGGAACGCCTCCATCTGGCAGCCACGCCCCCGGCACGCCCACCAAAGGGGGCGTGCTGTCAGTCACCATCGACAGCACGCCCCCTTTGGTGCGAGACCCGGAGCGACAGCTTGGCTGTTGCTGTCCGGGTCTCGTGCATGCGCACGACGGAGCTCCCTCCGTCGTGCGCATGCGCATTGGGGTAACATCGACCCGCTTGCGAGCGTCCTGCGCTCGCGAGCAGGTCTGAATGACCCCCATAGGGTGGGCAAGTTCTGAAAAAGGAGAGAGTTTCCTAAACTGGATTACCCATTAAACCCTCACACCACATCCCATTGCTATAACCCTTGAAACCATTGGCTACATAACATAATCCTAACCCCTCCCCCAATCACTAACCCTCTGTGTCCCGGAGTGTGCAGAGTGACAGGCTGGAGGTTTATGACACTACTGTCATATAAAATGTCCTCCGTGTTCTTGAAGTTTAAAGGCTCCATATGGCCGCAATCTCGTTCTATATGGCCGCTCTTATTGCACTGGCTACAAATAGGTCGACCCTGTGAATCAAACTGGTTGTAAACTCTCCTCCCTTTCCGTTATCGGGAGTTTCCACCAATTAGTAGAAGTTCTTCTCATTTCAGTTCGCCACATGGGTTCTGCCGCATTGGAATTCTGCTGTATGTTTAAGTTGCAGATCTCTCGACACATCTCCACCATTCTGGTGGTCACCTTCTCCATTTGGTCTTTTAGTGCTTGAAATATATCAATAATGGGCGGTTGGTTGCCTTCAACCATCTCGTTCAATGGGTCTTTGACTTCTTGATAGCCGGGTGTTTCAGGAAAAGCTATCTCACCATTCTGGTTAGGTCCTACCACCTTAATAGCGGCTTCTTTTAAGTCCAGAAATGTATGATTTAGTAATTGCATTCGGAGTAAACGTAGTTGAGTTTTCACATTGTCATTATTTATCCCATCAATAAATCGGTTAATCAAGATCTCATCCACATTACTCACTTCGGCTTCATCCACAGCTTGAATATCCTGCAAAGCTTCCTGCAGACTCAACGCGTGGTCTCGGAGAGTTTCTCCTACTAACATGCTTTCCGGCATAGAACCCTCATTTTAAGTTTGGAGGTGGTGCTGGTCTCAAAAGTTGCTGTTAATCGTTGTAGAAATTGGTTGACTTTTTGCTTCTCCTGTGGAGGCCAGGAGGTAACTTCTCTAAGAGCAGGACCCTTGAGCTGCCCGATAAGGATTTCCACCGGTTGCTGCTCAGTGAGTGGGTGTAAGCGGAACATAGACCGCATTTTATTCTTGAATTCTTTCAAGGTGTTGTGCTCTGCATCATAGATGTCCCCGGTATATGTGGGCAGCCAAGAAGCACCAAAGTAGTATGGCAGCATTATTGGACAAGCTTCTGGTCTTGCACCTGCATTAGCTGCGCGCCCCATTGCTTGATGTTGCTATGACATCGCTGCCTGCTTTATGATTCCACCTTACTTTGGAATATGAGGGGCCTATTCATCAACACTATAATAATGTTTTTAAGGACATTTTCCTTAAATACCGTTATTTTAGTATTCATGAAGACACTTAACACAGGAGATATCACTGATATATATATATATATATATATATATATATAATGATATCACTGATATCTCCTGATTAAGTACGCCTGTATTAATTTCCACACTCCCCATACATTAGTACATTAGTATGGATACATTAGTACATTAGTACATTGGTATTGGGATATGGAAATTATTGTATTCATCAAATTCCGAAAATGATGTATTTTCGGGATTTGATGGTGTTACTATCCACCACTCTGAGGTGACGTATATCGGGTTACACTTACCTGCTGTCAGCTGGGCAGGTCCTCCGCCGGCTCCCTCCGTCACTCTGGTCGCTTCTCAGGCTCCGGCTGCTGTGCTGACACTGAACTCTCCCGGCAGAGCACAGTAAAGTTTAGAAAAACAATTTTTTTTTCCCTAAACTTTACTGTGCTCTGCCGGGAGAACAGAGTGTCAGCACAGCAGATGGAGCTGGAGGCGGCTGCAGCGGCCAGGTAAGTGGGGGATAGGGGGAGGTGAGCGTAAGGGAAGAGGGGTTCGGGGGGACAGAATTACCGCAGCTGTAGTCAGTGCTGCACATGTGCCGATTTTGTGAATGTAACGGCGCATGCACAGCACTGTTTACAGCTGCGGTAAGGTAGACCACTGATTACAGCTGCGGTAAGGTAGAGCACTGATTACAGCTGCGGTAAGGTAGACCACTGATTACAGCTGCGGTAAGGTAGAGCACTGATTACAGCTGTGGTAAGGTAGAGCACTGATTACAGCTGCGGTAAGGTAGAGCACTGATTACAGCTGCGGTAAGGTAGAGCACTGATTACAGCTGCGGTAAGGTAGAGCAGTGATTACAGCTGGGGTAAGGTGGAGCACTGATTACAGCTGCGGTAAGGTGGAGCACTGATTACAGCTCTGGTAAGGTAGAGCACCGATTACAGCTGCGGTAAGGTAGGTATAGACAGGGAAAAGTTGTCATCGCAAAAATGTCAGCTTTTCGGAATAGATACTGATGGAGAGGAGGAATGATGAATTCCCCCCGTTAATTAGGTAGAACTCCATGCGAGCTCTAACCCTAATTACCTCCAGAGAATTTTTAGTTATGATGAATAGGCCCCTAAGAATGTAATCCGTGACACAGTAATGTCTCCTGAAGTACCGCCAATTATCTCAATGAGCGCTGTCTCTTTATCGTGAACGGTTTTGCCACGCCCCCTTTGGGGAAAAAACACAGAATTTTTTTTTTTAGCAACACCGCGCGATGGGAGAGAAGCGCTGTGAGCCCCTCAGCCGGGCGCACGGCCAATCGGGGGCGTGATCAGCGTGATCGCTCCCCCCAAAGGCATAGGAGACTGCTGTGGCTGTTTCTTAGCAGCTGCGAGCAATCTTCCACTGCAGCCCAGCACACAGCAGGTGTGGGGGCGGTGCCAGACCCAGGCCCCTGCTGGGCCCCTCCAGCAAGCCCGGACCCAGATCATTTGTACCCACTCCCCCCTTTTGTCTATTACGCTATTTGAATTTTAATATCTCAAAGACTAAGTATGATATTAATGTGATTCTTTTGTGATGGATTTCAAGCAGCAATAAGTCACAGAATTTGGAATAAAACTGTATAAAATTTGATGAATAAAAAGATTAAAACCATAATAAATACTTTGGTATAGATAACCTGAAACTGACAAGAAAACTACCAGAACACAGAGCCGGCACAGTGACCCGGGGGACGCGGGATAGGGGTGACCGCCGCCGGATGCTGTTCTCACGCACTACTGGTGATCTGTGCTCTCACATGGACCCGGCGCCCTAGCCATGTGCGCACACCGTTTACATTCTGCCCAGTTTGGCTCCTGATTGGCCGCCTGGCTGCGTGACGTAGCTATTACATAATGCCTTCAAATACCTAGTTATGCCCCTGGTTGTACAGGTATTCACATTTATGGTGTCACATAGGGAGGAGGAAGTGACCCCTTCCAGCAGTCTGTGGATTGCATTCATATTTGGGGTATTTACCACTTACCACACAGATGTACCATGGTTACGGGCTGTATGCTTCTCAGTTTGGGACCGTGGCACAGATATGCCTAAAATGCAACTTGCAGCAACCTGTGCTCCCCGATTTCCCTACTGAGCTATTAATGAGGCAATTTCCCCACCTCTCTAATCACACAGGGTACAAAGGGAATAAAGGACTCCTGCTGGGGGGGTGCAGCCGTTGTCCCTCTATTACATTCCTTTAGACAAAACTGTAATTGACATGGGATTCCCTTTTCTTCTAAAAGGCATACCAAGTGTGATATAGTCGGGGTAGGGGGGTCCCTCTTCTGGGGTAGATGGACACCTCCTTACACACAGCGGCCAGGAAACAGCACACCAGTCCAGGGTTTTCGTGCAAGCTTGTCGGAACCAGTTTTATTGTGCAACAAAAACAACAAAATAAACAAAACATAAAAATAAATCCTAGCCCGTCTGGGCACTAACTAGACAGGTTATTCCCTCTCTACAAGTGGCAGGGCCTACTGTCTTACCACAAACACAAACACAGCACTTTCAAATATCACAGTGTCTCTGAACAAACCTCAGTGTCTGTTCTCCTCAGGGTATGTGAGACACTGAACCAAAACCTTAACACAGCTTATCTGAGCCACTTCCAGGTGCAACTACTAATCAACCTGCTCTCAGACTGAAAGACCCAACACCTGGAATGGCCTGTGGATGGAGCCCTCCCTCTCTTCTCACATCCACACCCCCAGGACCCTTTATCCGTTTTTTACCAAAAGCCGACACTTCTGGTCTGTTTGGCATAACAGACTTTTCCTGGGGTTTTTTAAAGCACATATGAAAGGAATCTGGGACACACATATATGCCATCCCAGACTTCTCCAGTGCTTCTATCACACAAGTCAGCACCTCATTCACTGCCATACTATAATATGTGCGCCCATTATAGACACCAATTCATACACTACACTAAGATATTTGTATTGTGCTTCCAGAGCGGTGACACAATACAAAACTCTCACATAGGAGCATGGGGCTGCTGCAAGGTTCAACGCTGCGACCAATGGTTATGTCTAAAGACGCACCAAGTGTTACTGCAGCATCTAAAGGCGCTCAGCGCCGGCGTTTCAGTCCACGCACAGATGTACACAAGAGAAGGGTTTGTTGCGGCATTTGCATATCGTCGCAGAAGCAATGCCGGCAATAGACGCAGACACGTGCGCTGCAGCGCCCAACTCAGAATTAGTCCCGATGTCTCAGAGAAATACCAGCAACTGGAACACATGCACACGCCTGTAAGTGCTGCACATACAGTTTTTAGCAATATATTCCCAGACTTGCGTGCGATTGTGCCCGTCCAGGCCCGCCCTGCAGCGCTGGATATGACTCTCCCGGCATTGTAGCGCCACCGGTAAAGTTTATTTTTCAGTAAACATCTACATTGGCAAACAGCACTGACATTTGCCCATAATGGTACCACAGTCTTGTTGCGCCGTGGCTGCCATCTTAGCCGCCACAAAGACTTTACCGTCACAATTTATTTCTAAACATTTAAGTCTGGATCGTTAATGGTCCTTGAAAATAATTTGTGGGACAGAAAAAAGTCGGATCAATAACATAAGGAAACTCCGAATCCTGTGCTGTGCTTGGTATTTCATCTGAGCCCCTCTTCTGAAGAAACCGGGAGCGTTGTCCCGGAGAAACGCGTTAAGGCTACAGGGCGATACACTGTCTTTGAACCAGACCTGCTTCTTTGTACCTCATCTGGATAGAGAGAAACGCTCTAACTACTTGCCGGTTAGCAGCTGCATCCCACAGTCTCCCTGATTGAGAGCACTACCACCCGTTCGCGGTCTGAGTTTTCCTCCACTCAGACTGCGCTAGCCCCCTCAGGTTGAGACCCGAAGAAATTCGGCAGCAGCTGCATCCACTTTCCCGGACGAGTACACCCGACTCATCCCACCGGCTGAACGTGTACAGCGGCGGCTTCTGCACAGACGGCGCATCTAACCTGAGATTGCATATGGTTACACGGCCGCAGACAGCCAAGCCGCTCACATTACACGCTACTGGATTTCTCTCACCAGTTATTGCCTGAGGAACAAGTCAGCCGTTAGATACAGGTACTATACATCACGGCTCCAACAATATATGTGATAATTAGCTGACTTGGAGAAACCACATACCAGCATATTATTTGAAGAATATATACCCATTGGGGTTATAACTTAGTGGAAACTCTCCCCGATATCACTATTATTGTGTATATACCAATTTTTGGAATACATTTGCTACTTTTCAAAGTGTTTTTATATTTACCTTTTATATGATACAGTGTATTGATATTTGTGCACATGCTTCAATGTTTCATTTATTATTATAATTGATATTAAATTGCTTATTGCCTCTACTAGCGCTACAGTATTGATTCTTTCTTGGTATTTCATTTCTGGTACATACTGTATTATTTACACATGTCACGTGTACAGTACATGTATGTTGCATGAGTTTTATTTTATTCACCTATTTTATTTTATTTTTGTGTATTTTTAACTTATTTTGTTTTTCCTGTACATTTTCGAGCAGGTTCTACAGTTCCAGCATCTTCATGATCAAAATATACAAAGTACGAAAGACGGACTCGGAGATGCCTGAAGGTTACTGGGTCCCTGGCTGCCCAAGCTGGCTACCCGCATCTGCATTTCAAAGCTATTGATTGCACCTTTAAATAACTATTTCTAGTTTGTTACACCCAGAGGTGCAGTGTGACAGAGAAAATAATATGTCCATCAAATCTCTAATGAAATATCTGAGCACAGGGCCTGATTCAGAGCCGGACGCTACTTGCGCTCACTCGTTCAGAAAAAGGGGCCGGCTATTTAAATTGAGCGCTCGCTCTTTGCGGTCTGTTGACGCCTCTATGTCTGAGCGAGCGAATGAAACATGCGCTCGCTATTTTGTAAAGACGCCCCCTGGTCGCTCGCATCCTGCGTCATCTCCGCTATTTATTTGATTAATCGAGTACATCGACAGGCATCTGAACTGCTCGCAGTGCTTGTGGTAGGATTTTCCTACCGCAGTCATGCGAACAGTTCAGGCTTAGAAACAACCAAGTGACGTGGTCGATGACGCTGCTTTGTTAATTATGCACCCCCTTAAAACGCCCGTTTTGACCTTTTGGCACGCCTGCGTTCGGATCACCACTCCCCATTTTCAAGCACCTTCCCCTGTTACCACCCACAAGCCTCATCCTGTCAGTCAAATTAGCAGGCACTCGCTATTTTGCGAGCGCTCGATTTCCGACCGCAATGACTGGTTGGCGCATGCGCATTACGACCCATACGCATGCGCAGATGTGCGAACATCGCTCGGAGCGAACGAGCGGCCGCTTGCGAGCGGCTCTGAATCAGGCCCACTGTTCTGATCTTTCGCTGCAGTAAAGTGAATTTGGATAATCTGGCGGCCAGGAGTTCCGGTGACCTTGGTGCTGAGTGACAGGAGGACGGCACCAGCACCAGCAATGTTACCGGTATCATTCAGCTATTTATCTAGCAATTATCCTGGGGTGTTTGTGAAACACCCCTGAGCTGATCTGTCTCATGGGAGAGTCAGGGGTGTGTTTTGGGCGTTTGAGCCAACGCCCATGACCGCTTCTATCACGCGAATGCTGATAGGACACCTGAAAAGCTTCCACAGATGTGTCCGGATCAAAATCAGGCCCGAAATATTCATTTTCAACGTTAAAAAGGGTTGTCGCTTATTGACATCTATGACAGGTAATAGTACAGGTGTAACTGAATAAAAAATTAAGCAAACGGAGACCCACAGTGCGCACACAAGCAGCCCCTCCCCACAGTATCACAGAGAACCCACCAAGTTCTCAAAGTTTACAATAACACACAAAATTTGGATATAGTGGGAAACAAGGAACTAGACATCAATATAAGATGGGAAAAATCATCAACTGCAATATTTCCAATTTCTCTCTGTAAATATCACATATACTTATTGTTTAATGTGTCCAAATACAGATGGAATTTTCTTATCAGAGTCCTCAAATCTGGTGACCTAGTTCTCCTCTCCTTGGACCCTTCACCTCCACCTTACATATGGACGTATGGTCTAATAACCCGAAAGATGCCTTAACGTGAACTTAAAGATATTCGTTTTTTGTAAGTGGGGTACGTCCTTATGTAAGGTGGAGGTGAAGGGTTCACTATCCCACACGCTGGAGGATTGCTGGGAAAAGCAACCTTTATGAACACAATATAACATCTATTTCTGTGAGTGGGGTATGTTACCCCTTTTGGACACTATAAGAATCACACGTTGATTGAAGAAGTATTATGTGCTTCAGATTGTGATATTGAGTTTTGTTTGGACTTTTATTTCCAGTTAAAACTGATACAAGAGAGAAGTTGGAACAGAGGAGAGTCCAAGGAGAGGAGAACTAGGTCACCGGATTTGAGAACTCTGATAAGAAAATTCCATCTGTATTTGGACACATTAAACAATAAGTATATGTGATATTTACAGAGAGAAATTGGAAATATTGCAGTTGATGATTTTTCCCCTCTTATATTGATGTCTAGTTCCTTGTTACCCACTATATCCAAATTTTGTGTGTAATAGTACATGTGCTCTCAGGGCCCTTGTTCCACACGAGGTCACACCTGGCATAAAGACAGGGTGGTATATGGGGGAAGTCCATGAGAACGGTCCATGTATTCTGTGCACGGGTTATTTTTCCCTGATCATTTTCACAGGATGCCGTCAGGAAGCCAATGGTTGCAATGCCGACCGCCGGCTTCCCGACTGTCTAACCTCGGCAGGGGTCTAATGACAGGCGTCGAAATCCCCACGCCTGTCATTTTCCCTACGCTGGGAGCCCGACGCCCGGCATACCGATCGAAGGTAAGCCAGGCACCGGACATGGACAACCGCGGGGGAGGGGCTAGGTTAGGGGCTCCCGGGGGGGACTTAGGGTTAGGCACCCATCTGGGAGGGTTAGGCTAGGGTAAGGGGGAGGTTAGGGTTAGGCACCCCCGGGGGGAGGTTAGGGTTAGGCACCCCCCTGGGAGATTTAGGCTGCGGGAAAGGGGGGGTACGTTTAGGCCATTACAGGGGGGGTTAGGCACTTGGGGGGGGAGGTTAGGCCCCTCTAAGGGAGGGTTAGGGGGCGTTAGGTTAGTAATAGTTTAAATACTTACTTGTTGGGATCTTCACTGCCGGTCTTCCGGCGTTGGGAATTGAACCGCTGGACGCATACCGATCCCCATTTTCACATTTTCTGTTGTTGTTTTGTTGTTGTTGTTTATCCCATTGTATCCTTAGCGCAGAGATTATTGTCCTTTCCGAGCCTATTAAATTACCTCCAAAATATTTGGGGACCTCGTTGCCCCTGGCACTGCAGCGGGAGTTACAGGGGTCTCTATGTGACTGCGCCACATACAGTACATGACATTTTCGCTGCGCAGGAAAAAGCTGAAGTCGTTTCGGGGAGAACGTTTCTCCTGAGCCGTGAGCCCAGGAGGCCTGAGAGCTGCTGGGAGAGAATGAAGATGGACACGACTGCCTTCATTACTATAATTGTAATAATTGCCAACGTCTCGGCTGTGGGTTCAACATGACAGCAGAACAAAGAGACGAGGGTCTAGAAGCAAACCTCCCCTCCCGCTGTGCCACGCAGCTGCATGTGCCATTAACAATTAGTGCCAACATTTCATTAAAGGATCTCTTTATAAGAGTCATTTGTCGTTTGCTCTGACTCCGCAATGCGTGCCACAGGTGCCCCATGTGGTTACCAGTCAGCGGAACGCTGGCACATCTTACCAGCACTATATACAGGGTTGTGGTCAGACCACGTTGTGCTCATGTCATATTGGGGTCAGTCCTGTTACCTGTGGGCTTTTCCTACACTTCCCAAGTGCTGGGCCATTATTTTATTTATTATATATTTATATAATGCCAATATTCCATTATGCTTTACAGTCTCTGACCCGCCCCCTAAAATAGCTTTGAATTGTTGTGCGCGCCAGTGACGGTTGCACGTGGCACCCACATACCATGGTGATGAGCAGTGGCATACCTCCCAACTACCCGCTAGCTGGTACCCACCTTGGCAACTGGCATGACACTGCCCCCGAATCAGGACTGTTCCGGGTAAATTGGAGCTGTGAGGTATACTGTGGTCCCGCAAAGAATCAGCGACCTTCCCAACTGTCCATCATCTGGACCTAGAGCCGACCGAAGGACACAGCGACTGCGACAACTGACTTAGGGGCTAATTCATTATTGTCCCCCGATAATAGTAATAATAATAATACACCCAAGCAATTTAATATTGCTTCGGTGTGGGGCGACCATCTCTGCAATTCCTAGAACTGACGATTCCTCCACTAATTAGTAGGGGCAGAATTTTACACTGCCGGGTCCGGACCAGCGATGTTAGTGCACATGTGCCATGCTGGAGGGGACGAAGGGAAAAATAGGGATCTGATAGGATCCTCCTTGCCATCTGAAGATGGTGTAACTTCCTGCAGGCAGATTTAGGGGATTGCCGAATACTATGTGGCAACATAGGGCCACTAATAATGAATGGATCCATTACTTAAAACATTCAGGGGCCTATTCATCATTACTAAAAATTCTCTGGAGGTAATTAGGTTTAGCACACGCAGGGAGTTCTACCTAATTACCAGAGGAATTCATCATTCCTCCTCTCCATATGTATCTATTCCGAAAAGCTGTCATTTTTGCGATGACAGCTTTTGCGGGAAATAGATACTTTTCTCTGCCTATACCTACCTTACCGCAGCTGTAATCAGAGCTCTACCTTACCGCAGCTGTAATCAGAGCTCTACCTTACCGCAGCTGTAATCAGAGCTGTACCTTACCGCAGCTGTAATCAGAGCTCTACCTTACCGCAGCTGTAATCAGAGCTCTACCTTACCGCAGCTGTAATCAGAGCTCTACCTTACCGCAGCTGTAATCAGAGCTCTACATACCGCAGCTGTAATCAGTGCTCTACCTTACCCCAGCTGTAATCAGTGCTCTACCTTACCACAGCTGTAATCAGTGCTCTACCTTACCGCAGCTGTACTCTGTCCTCTACCTTACCCCAGCTGTACTCTGTGCTCTACCTCACCCCAGCTGTAATCAGTGCTCTACCTTACCGCAGCTGTACTCTGTGCTCTACCTTACCGCAGCTGTAATCAGGGGTCTACCTTACACCAGCTGTAATCAGCGCTCTACCTTACCCCAGCTGTAATCAGTGCTCTACATACCGCAGCTGTAATCAGTGCTCTACCTTACCCCAGCTGTAATCAGTGCTCTACCTTACCGCAGCTGTAATCAGTGCTCTACCTTGCCGCAGCTGTAATCAGTGCTCTACCTTGCCGCAGCTGTAATCAGTGCTCTACCTTGCCGCAGCTGTACTCTGTGCTCTACCTTACCCCAGCTGTAATCAGTGCTCTACCTTACCCCAGCTGTAATCAGTGCTCTACCTTACCCCAGCTGTAATCAGTGCTCTACCTTACCGCAGCTGTAATCAGTGCTCTACCTTACCGCAGCTGTAATCAGAGCTCTACCTTACCGCAGCTGTAATCAGAGCTGTACCTTACCGCAGCTGTAATCAGAGCTCTACCTTACCGCAGCTGTAATCAGAGCTCTACATACCCCAGCTGTAATCAGTGCTCTACCTTACCCCAGCTGTACTCTGTGCTCTACCTTACCCCAGCTGTAATCAGTGCTCTACCTTACCGCAGCTGTACTCTGTGCTCTACCTTACCGCAGCTGTAATCAGGGGTCTACCTTACACCAGCTGTAATCAGCGCTCTACCTTACCCCAGCTGTAATCAGCGCTCTACATACCGCAGCTGTAATCAGCGCTCTGCCTTACCCCAGCTGTAATCAGCGCTCTACCTTACCCCAGCTGTAATCAGCGCTCTACCTTACCCCAGCTGTACTCTGTGCTCTACCTTACCGCAGCTGTAATCAGCGCTCTACCTTACACCAGCTGTAATCAGCGCTCTACCTTACCCCAGCTGTAATCAGCGCTCTACATACCGCAGCTGTAATCAGTGCTCTACCTTACCCCAGCTGTAATCAGTGCTCTACCTTACCCCAGCTGTACTCTGTGCTCTACCTTACCGCAGCTGTAATCAGAGCTCTACCTTACACCATCCGTAATCAGCGCTCTACCTTACCCCAGCTGTAATCAGCGCTCTACATACCGCAGCTGTAATCAGTGCTCTACCTTACCCCAGCTGTAATCAGTGCTCTACCTTACCCCAGCTGTAATCAGTGCTCTACCTTACCGCAGCTGTAATCAGTGCTCTACCTTACCGCAGCTGTAATCAGTGCTCTACCTTGCCGCAGCTGTAATCAGTGCTCTACCTTGCCGCAGCTGTAATCAGTGCTCTACCTTGCCGCAGCTGTACTCTGTGCTCTACCTTACCCCAGCTGTAATCAGTGCTCTACCTTACCCCAGCTGTAATCAGTGCTCTACCTTACCCCAGCTGTAATCAGTGCTCTACCTTACCGCAGCTGTAATCAGTGCTCTACCTTACCGCAGCTGTACTCAGTCCTCTACCTTACCCCAGCTGTACTCTGTGCTCTACCTTACCCCAGCTGTAATCAGTGCTCTACCTTACCCCAGCTGTACTCTGTGCTCTACCTTACCGCAGCTGTAATCAGGGCTCTACCTTACCCCAGCTGTAATCAGCGCTCTACCTTACCCCAGCTGTAATCAGCGCTGTACCTTACCCCAGCTGTAATCAGCGCTCTACCTTACCCCAGCTGCAATCAGCGCTCTACCTTACCCCAGCTGCAATCAGCGCTCTACCTTACCCCAGCTGTAATCAGCGCTCTACGTTACCGCAGCTGTAATCAGCGCTCTACCTTACCCCAGCTGTAATCAGCGCTCTAGCTTACCCCAGCTGTAATCAGCGCTCTACCTTACCGCAGCTGTACTCAGCGCTCTACCTTACCGCAGCTGTACTCAGCGCTCTACCTTACCGCAGCTGTAATCAGCGCTCTACCTTACCGCAGCTGTAATCAGTGCTCTACCTTGCCGCAGCTGTACTCTGTGCTCTACCTTGCCCCAGCTGTAATCAGTGCTCTACCTTGCCCCAGCTGTAATCAGTGCTCTACCTTGCCCCAGCTGTAATCAGTGCTCTACCTTACCGCAGCTGTACTCAGTCCTCTACCTTACCCCAGCTGTACTCTGTGCTCTACCTTACCCCAGCTGTAATCAGTGCTCTACCTTACCCCAGCTGTACTCTGTGCTCTACCTTACCGCAGCTGTAATCAGGGCTCTACCTTACCCAGCTGTAATCAGCGCTCTACCTTACCCCAGCTGTAATCAGCGCTCTACCTTACCGCAGCTGTAATCAGCGCTGTACCTTACCCCAGCTGTAATCAGCGCTCTACCTTACCCCAGCTGTAATCAGCGCTCTACCTTACCCCAGCTGTAATCAGCGCTCTACCTTACCCCAGCTGTAATCAGCGCTCTACCTTACCCCAGCTGTAATCAGAGCTCTACCTTACCGCAGCTGTAATCAGCGCTCTACCTTACCCCAGCTGTAAACAGCGCTCCAGCTTACCCCAGCTGTAATCAGCGCTCCACCTTACCGCAGCTGTACTCAGCGCTCTACCTTACCGCAGCTGTACTCAGCGCTCTACCTTACCCCAGCTGTAATCAGCGCTCTACCTTACCGCAGCTGTAATCAGCGCTCTACCTTACACCAGCTGTAATCAGCGCTCTACCTTACCGCAGCTGTAATCAGCGCTCTACCTTACCGCAGCTGTAATCAGCGCTCTACCTTACCGCAGCTGTACTCAGCGCTCTACCTTACCCCAGCTGTAATCAGCGCTCTACCTTACCCCAGCTGTAATCAGCGCTCTACCTTACCCCAGCTGTAATCAGAGCTCTACCTTACCGCAGCTGTAATCAGCGCTCTACCTTACCCCAGCTGTAAACAGCGCTCCAGCTTACCCCAGCTGTAATCAGCGCTCCACCTTACCGCAGCTGTACTCAGCGCTCTACCTTACCGCAGCTGTACTCAGCGCTCTACCTTACCCCAGCTGTAATCAGCGCTCTACCTTACCGCAGCTGTAATCAGCGCTCTACCTTACACCAGCTGTAATCAGCGCTCTACCTTACCGCAGCTGTAATCAGCGCTCTACCTTACCGCAGCTGTAATCAGCGCTCTACCTTACCGCAGCTGTACTCAGCGCTCTACCTTACCCCAGCTGTAATCAGCGCTCTACCTTACCGCAGCTGTAATCAGCGCTCTACCTTACACCAGCTGTAATCAGCGCTCTACCTTACCGCAGCTGTAATCAGCGCTCTACCTTACCCCAGCTGTAATCAGCGCTCTACATACCGCAGCTGTAATCAGCGCTCTACCTTACCGCAGCTGTAATCAGCGCTCTACCTTACCCCAGCTGTACTCAGCGCTCTACCTTACCCCAGCTGTACTCAGCGCTCTACCTTACCGCAGCTGTACTCAGCGCTCTACCTTACCGCAGCTGTAATCAGCGCTCTACCTTACCGCAGCTGTAATCAGCGCTCTACCTTACCCCAGCTGTAATCAGCGCTCTAGCTTACCCCAGCTGTAATCAGCGCTCTACCTTACCGCAGCTGTACTCAGCGCTCTACCTTACCGCAGCTGTACTCAGCGCTCTACCTTACCGCAGCTGTAATCAGCGCTCTACCTTACCGCAGCTGTAATCAGTGCTCTACCTTGCCGCAGCTGTACTCTGTGCTCTACCTTGCCCCAGCTGTAATCAGTGCTCTACCTTGCCCCAGCTGTAATCAGTGCTCTACCTTGCCCCAGCTGTAATCAGTGCTCTACCTTACCGCAGCTGTAATCAGTGCTCTACCTTACCGCAGCTGTACTCAGTCCTCTACCTTACCCCAGCTGTACTCTGTGCTCTACCTTACCCCAGCTGTAATCAGTGCTCTACCTTACCCCAGCTGTACTCTGTGCTCTACCTTACCGCAGCTGTAATCAGGGCTCTACCTTACCCAGCTGTAATCAGCGCTCTACCTTACCCCAGCTGTAATCAGCGCTCTACCTTACCGCAGCTGTAATCAGCGCTGTGCCTTACCCCAGCTGTAATCAGCGCTCTACCTTACCCCAGCTGTAATCAGCGCTCTACCTTACCCCAGCTGTAATCAGCGCTCTACCTTACCCCAGCTGTAATCAGCGCTCTACCTTACCCCAGCTGTAATCAGAGCTCTACCTTACCGCAGCTGTAATCAGCGCTCTACCTTACCCCAGCTGTAAACAGCGCTCCAGCTTACCCCAGCTGTAATCAGCGCTCCACCTTACCCCAGCTGTACTCAGCGCTCCACCTTACCCCAGCTGTACTCAGCGCTCTACCTTACCGCAGCTGTACTCAGCGCTCTACCTTACCCCAGCTGTAATCAGCGCTCTACCTTACCGCAGCTGTAATCAGCGCTCTACCTTACACCAGCTGTAATCAGCGCTCTACCTTACCGCAGCTGTAATCAGCGCTCTACCTTACCGCAGCTGTACTCAGCGCTCTACCTTACCCCAGCTGTAATCAGCGCTCTACCTTACCGCAGCTGTAATCAGCGCTCTACCTTACACCAGCTGTAATCAGCGCTCTACCTTACCGCAGCTGTAATCAGCGCTCTACCTTACCCCAGCTGTAATCAGCGCTCTACATACCGCAGCTGTAATCAGCGCTCTACCTTACCGCAGCTGTAATCAGCGCTCTACCTTACCCCAGCTGTAATCAGCGCTCTACCTTACCGCAGCTGTACTCAGCGCTCTACCTTACCGCAGCTGTACTCAGCGCTCTACCTTACCGCAGCTGTAATCAGCGCTCTACCTTACCGCAGCTGTAATCAGTGCTCTACCTTACCCCAGCTGTAATCAGTGCTGCGCATGCGCCGTTACATTCATAAAATTAATTTGATGAATACCCTAATTTCTACATCTCCTTACTAATTACGGATGTGTGTAAGGTAGCGTGGGCGTCCTTATGTAGTGCTGTGACGGCATAGCATTCGCACTGGATTAGCATACTATCGCAGTGAGACTGTGTGCGTAATCACTATTGCAATCGCAGTTGCGATCCGTAATGAATCAGGACCTCTGTCTCCAGTGCCCAATACGCGGGACCGTGCAGTAAACAATCTTTTTTGCTACGACTAAATAGACAGCTGAAGCCACCATTAGACGTCACCTAAGCTGTCACTGACTCGGCATACATTTCCTGTGTGTCGGGAGAGCGATTACATTCCGGTTCTAGCTGCTGATTTGGTAAATGATGTAAATATAAGAGGGCAGCACGCTGTAGCAGAGTCACAATGACTGAGAGAAATCCATCCCCTATAGACAGACCAGGGCCATAAATTGTGTGTGCGCCGTCCTGTCATTCCGTCCCACCAAACAGGTGCGCTGTGACCGGAGGCACAGAGATGAAAGGGTTACACATAGCTGTGGCTGCTCTCACATTCCTTATGGCAGAATCCAAAGAAAGGATTTGTATTTATTGTGCTGTAAATGTCCCCTTATAACCTACTTACTGTAACGTTGACCTTTTATTCACAGACACAACAAAACTATTTCCGTCGGCGCGGAGTTTAGTGGTGATTATAATAGACCGTCTTTTGCTATAATATGTTCTCGTTTTAGTTTTCTTTATTTTTGTTTAACATAAATGTGGTATAGGGGCCTCATTCACTATGGATCGCCATTCTGCTTATAAGCGCGCAGCGCAGTTGCTAATATCAGCGGTGATATGTACATTATTGCATTCGCATTGTGATCGCAGCCTGACATAAGGACGCACACTTCCCCTTACTCACATCCGTATACTTTGGCAGCATAGCAGAATAATCGGTACCATCGAGTAACATCGGATACATACGCACAGGTAAGGGTAAGGCAGGTCAGACCTCACTCAGAAATTACTTCAGCGCACGCTATGAGGCCGCAGGCTGCGTATGGTATGGGAGTGACTAATTTATGAACGCCCCTGGGTCTGCATTTCCTCTGCGATCGCAGTCCCAATCGCCATAGCTAGTTTGCACACGCGCACTGGGACGCATGCGCAGTACACGACAAACGGCCGATTGCGTGCGTATGAGCAATTGCGATCCTTACTGAATCAGGCCCTAGGTCCGCTACGCTGAAATCTAATTTATAGCATGAAGGTGTAAATTAGCGATTAGCTGGAACTAGAGACATTGGGCCTGAATCAGAGATAAGTGGGTTTGCGTACGGATCTGGCGGATTTCAGCATGTGCCATACAAAGAAACTGCGGTCTGGGGCATAAAGGGCCCACCAGAGAATGGAGTGGTAGAAGCCCAAGCTAAGGGGTGTGGCCAGCCACCAGAGGGGGTGTGGCCAGCCACAACAGATGTACTTGGCCAACCATTACAGAGGACATGCAAAAGAGGGACAGGGGTGTGTCAGGACCAGCCACTGTGATTGGTAGGGCTAATCTTGGTGTAGTTTGCATAGAAACAAATCCAGCACCCAAGTTCATCCGTCATCCTGTTCCACCCTTAGAGGAGGGGGTGGGGCCCTCAGGCGGACGGGCCCGCTGGGGATTTCCCCTGTACCCCCGTGGGCCAGTCTGACTCTGGTGATGACCATAAAGATGCATTCAGCTATTCCAGTGGGAGTGCCATGGAAGTGTCGTGGGCGTGTAAGACAACCTCTAGCGTGCAGACGCAGATGGGACGCCTGTCTGAGACAGGTCTATTGCACCCAGCATGGGGTGGGTGCATGTCCAGATACTAGTAATGACAGTGGGAGATGTCGGGACGGCGCTCCACATGCAAACGCACAGATGCTCGGCAAACACAGGCGGATTCTCGCATTAAAAAAGTAAAACAAATAAGTGCGCTATCTGTTTAGTTGCTGTCTTAATATGAAAACCTGCAGCTGACACCAGAGGGGCTTCTGTGCCGGCCAGGACGGACACTCACCTGTTGCCGCTGGTCTCCACCGTCCATTGAGGCTTCTTGGCTGTGGTGCCCCCTCCATACGGGCTGGTTGTCCATCTGCCAGCGGTGCGTGTGGGAGCCGGTCCCGTGGTGCCAATCAGCTATACATCAGCACCCGGTACGTTGCACCTTCATCCACAGTCTCTCGCTACCCATCACATTGCGGGCAGGAGTCGCCTGAATGGTGTGACTCTATTATACACCACTGCCGCTCTATATTTCTCCTGTGAGCCCTTGGGTTAGGAGTTGTAGTCACTGGACTTTATACATTGGGATGTGAGCGATTTGTGACATTGATTAGCCTGACTTTTATTGGATTCTCGCATTAGCATAATAGTAAGCAGGAGGCTGGTAAAGACACGTCCGACACATTGTAACAATAGGTGCTGGGATTGTTGTAGTATAACAGGTGTATTCCCTGCCTTTGAGAAAAGCGCAATCAGCGCAGAAACGCGTCAGGAGACTCCTGTGATACTGCTCTGCCTGACAGTGGCGCGATTCAGCAGCACTTCATACTCCTGCTAACTCCGGGAATTCTGGGATGTTTGTTTTCTGTGGTGGCGCAATCCTGCGCCCATGGACCGGGGACACGGGAGGGAGTCACAGACCTGAGTGGAGGCTCCACCTCAGCCGCAGATTACGTAACTCTCACAGACTATGGGGCCTATTCATCATACCTAAAACATCGATGGAGGTAATTAGGTTTAGAAGTTGCATGGAGTTCTACCTAATTACTGGAGGATTTATTCGTAAAAGCAGCGCATGCGCAGCACTACCTACAGCTGCGTTAATTTTGTGTCCCCCACCCCCCTCCGTATACCTCCCCACCCGTCCCCGACTTACCTGCCCGCTGCAGCGCCTCCAGCTCCATCTGCCATGCTGACATGTGGTCTCCCTGCAGCACACTATTCAGTTTAGAAAAAAAAAAAGTTTTTTTTTTTTTTTCTAAACTTTATTGTGTTCTGCTGGGAGAACACAGTGTTCGATCAGACACCGGAGCCAGAGGAGAGACCAGAGCGCCGGAGGGAGACGCCGGGGGACCTGCACACGCTGACACAGGTAAGTGTCACCTGCTATTCGCCTCACCACAGTGGCGGAAAGTAACTCCATCAAATTCCGAAAATACATAATTTTCGGAATTTGATGAATACCATAATTTTTACATCCTCATACTAATGTACTAATATCCCCATACTAATGTACTAACATCCCCATACTAATGTACTAATATCCCCATACTAATGTACTAATGTACTAATATCCCCATACTAATGTACTAATATCCCCATACTAATGTACTAATGTACTAATATCCCCATACTAATGTACTAATATCCCCATACTAATGTACTAATGTACTAATATCCCCATACTAATGTACTAATATCCCCATACTAATGTACTAATGTACTAATATCCCTACTAATGTACTAATATCCCCATACTAATGTACTAATGTACTAATATCCCCATACTAATATACTAATATCCCCATACTAATGTACTAATGTACTAATATCCCCATACTAATGTACTAATATCCCCATACTAATGTAATAATATACTAATATCCCCATACTAATGTACTAATATCCCCATACTAATGTACTAATATCCCCATACTAATGTACTAATATCCCCATACTAATGTAATAATGTACTAATATCCCCATACTAATGTACTAATGTATTTGGAGTGTGGAAATTAACGCAGGAGGACTTAACCAGGAGCAGGGCTGCGCGATCTCGTCATCGTGGTCCCATCCCCGCTTCACAATACCGTTATTTTCAGCACTGTGAAGCAGGGGGCGGGGCCACGATGACGCAATTCAGCCCCCCCCTTTCCCCCCTGCTGCTGGGATTTCTAGTGTACTCTGGGGGGAGGTCGAGAGGGTTCGGGAATGTCGGGAGGTTTGCCTGCCTTTTCGGGGGGCCGGAGTGGCACTCGATATTCGGGAGGCTCTCGGCCAAATCGGAAGGGTAGGCAAGCCTGGTTAAGTGTCATCATGAATACTAAAATAGCGTTAATTAAGGAAAATGGCTCTTACACCTCTTTGTATATAATCAGAGATACAGTATTTCCCATTAGGCCCCATACTCTCTGAGGTTACATGAAGGGGGAAGGTGCCGCTAGTATATAAACCTAATCAGTAGTTATTTCTTTTGTAGGACTGGCGCTGGGCTCTGATCCGATGTTTGCACAATTGAGCGATTACTTGCAGCTGCGCAGACATGACAATACTAAAAAGCACTACAGCGCACGTGTACCACTGAGCGTGCGACATTGTGTAAAGGAGCACCGGCATTAGGAATGGCGAGGCGGAACCATGGGCGATCCTGGGCGATGACTGAGAGGTGGCCTGTTAGGAAAGCCTGGGGTGTCTCAGTGGGCGTGTCAGAGGGCTCTGCTGCATTCTCAGACGCAGAGGTGCAGCCACAGAGGCCGTATTCATACGAATTTCAGAAGGAGACGCAGCGTCTGCCATCGGCTGGTGTAAGCACTGACGGTGCACGAGATGCTGCGCTGATGACGGAGCGTTTAGAACCACAGGCGGAGTCGTACGGTCATTGAAAATGAAAAGTCCCAAAGCTTACACAGTCCGGCGCACGTAGTACACAAGGGGGAGGCTGAAACTAGCATTAGCGCATTATCGCCGCTGCGACACTGCAATAGCGTTCACCTCCGAACCAGGCCCCTGTATGTAATCGGTGGCTGCTGAGGATTTGTGTTGTGACAACAGACTGATATTAAATTCTGACTTAAGTTATTAATGACCTAGACCACAGGTTCCCAAACCCTGGGCCTGATTCAGACCCGCTTGCAAGCGGGTCGATGGTGGGGCACTGCGCGCGCACGGCGTGCGCAAGCCCCGGAGCGAGTGAGAAAATCACTTGCTCCGGGGCTCGCTACAAACGTGGAGGCTGTCGATGTTGATCGACAGCTCGTCCCGTTTTGTAGGCGGGGAGGGAGGGTGGCTGGCCAAACGGAGGCGTTCCCGAAGGAACGCCTGCCGTTTGAGGGCGGCCCTACTGACATCATCACTCGTGATGTCAGTAGTTGAGGAAGCTCACTGGGGCTTGCGGGAATGAGACCCTACCACAAGGGTCTCGTCGCAAGCCCGATGGTCGCGACCATCACCTGGCCGCTTGCAAAAGCTGTGGGTGGTCACCCACAGCTATGCGAGCGGCCAGGAGACCGTTTTTAAAAAAAAAAAAGCGGCCTCCCTGATTCTGAGCGAGCGCAGGCAAATAGCATCCGGCTCTGAATCAGGGCCTCTGTCCTCAGGACCCCAAACAGTGCATGTTTTCCAGGTCTCCTCAGAATCACAACTGAAATAATTAGTTCCACCTGTCGATCTTTTAAGATATGTCGGTGAGTAATGAGTACACCTGTGCACCTGTATTTTGTATCGGTAGGAGATATCCCTCTCTGTACAGGCTCAGGACTCCGGTCCCGGCAGTCCCCCCTGATGGCGACCCTGCCAATAATATAATTGCACAGCTTCCACCGCTACTAACGGAAGAACTAAAGCCCCGGGTAGTAGCTAAGGGTCTGCTAAGCTGCGTACACACCGCACGATCCACTGCACGATACCATGTTCCCACGCGGATCAGAACGATATATCGTGCGGATCACATAGTGTGTACGCCCGATCACGCCTGCCCGCGGGTCGTTCACTGCATCGCCCATCTGCAGCACAACAGACGGGACAATACAATGAATGACGCCATACTGCTAAATTGAACATGGAACTGAACATCACGCCGTCGTCCACATCATCGTGCAGTGTGTATGGACAGCGCAATATATCGCGCCGTCGCCGGGTACACACATCATGTAGTTATGGGGTGTGGTATTCGGAGGGAATGGTAAGCTGATACTCCATTCCCACTGAGGCTGCAGCGAACAAACAGGAATCTGACCCAGGATTTACCTCTGAGCGAGGACTCTCTGGTCCTAGGCGTCACCTGAACAATTAGCGGAGAACAGGCGTATTTAGGGCTCCCCCTTCCTAAGGCACAGTGAGCACTATCTTGTCACACCCGGTAACTAGGAAAACCTCTATTGAGGTCAAGAACCAGGGGGGGTTAGGATAGCCGTGAAGTAATTTATGGGGGTGATAGATTAAGGGCCTGATTCAGACCCGCTAGCGAGCACATAGCGCTCGCAAGCAGGTCAATGGTGGGGTATTGCGCACGCGTGTGGTTGCGCGCCATGCGCATGCGCAAGCCTCGGACCGAGACTTTCTCTCGCTCCGGGGCTCACTACAAAAGGGGCGGCTGTCGATGTTGGTTTTGTTCAGTGACCCCTCCAGTCAATGGGAGAACTAGAGCAGGCCTGGCCAACCTGTGGCTCTCCAGCTGTTGTAAATCTACAATTCCCAGCATGCTCTGCCACAGTTTTGCTATTAGGGAATGCTAAAAGTCTGGCAAGGTATGCTGGGACTTGTAGTTTTACAACAGGTGGAGAGCCACAGGTTGGCCAGGCCTGAACTAGAGAGAGGTGCAAGAATATCCTTTGGGCCCCCGCTACGTGCAGTGCTCCCTGTAGTAGTCCCCCCTATGTGCAATGCTTCCAGTAGTAGTCCCCCCTATGTGCAGTGCTCCCGGTAGTAGTCCCCGCTATGTGCAGTGCCCCCAGCAGTAGTGCCCCCTATGTGCAGTGCTCCCAGTAGTAGTTCCCTCTAGGTGCAGTGCCCCCAGCAGTAGTGCCCCCTATGTGCAGTGCTCCCAGTAGTAGTTCCCTCTAGGTGCAGTGCCCCCATTAGTAGTTCCCTCTAGGTGCAGTGCCCCCATTAGTAGTTTCCCCTAAGTGCAGTGCCCCCATTAGTATTCCCCTCTAGGTGCAGTGCCCCCAGTAGTAGTGCCCCCTATGTGCAGTGCCCCCAGTAGTAGTGCCCCCTATGTGCAGTGCCCTAAGTAGTAGTTCCCTCTAGGTGCAGTGCCCCCATTAGTAGTTCCCTCTAGGTGCAGTGCCCCCATTAGTAGTTCCCCCTAAGTGCAGTGCCCCCATTAGTAGTCCCCTCTAGGTGCAGTGCCCCCAGTAGTAGTGCCCCCTATGTGCAGTGCCCCCAGTAGTAGTGCCCCCTATGTGCAGTGCCCTAAGTAGTAGTTCCCTCTAGGTGCAGTGCCCCCAGTAGTAGTTCCCTCTAGGTGCAGTGCTCCCAGTAGTAGTCCCCTCTAGGTGCAGTGCCCCCAGTAGTAGTCCCCTCTAGGTGCAGTGCCGCCAGTAGTAGTGCCCCCTATGTGCAGTACCCCCAGTAGTAGTGCCCCCCATGTGCTGTGCCCTAAGTAGTAGTTCCATCTAGGTGCAGTGCCCCCATTAGTAGTTCCCTCTATGTGCAGTGCCCCCATTAGTAGTTCCCCCTAAGTGCAGTGCCCCCATTAGTAGTCCCCTCTAGGTGCAGTGCCCCAAGTAGTATTGCCCCCTATGTGCAGTGCCCCCAGTACCCCCAGTAGTAGTGCCCCCTATGTGCAGTGCCCTAAGTAGTAGTTCCCTCTAGGTGCAGTGCCCCCAGTAGTAGTTCCCTCTAGGTGCAGTGCCCCCATTAGTAGTTCCCCCTAACTGCAGTGCCCCTAGTAGTAGTCCCCGCTATGTGCAGTGCCCCCAGTAGTAGTCCCCTCTAGGTGCAGTGCACCCAGTAGTAGTGCCCCCTATGTGCAGTGCCCCCAGTAGTAGTGCCCCCTATGTGCAGTGCCCCCAGTAGTAGCCCCCCATTGTGCAGTGCCCCCAGTAGTAGTATCACCATCTGCACTGCCCCCAGTAGTAGTCTCCCCTATGTGCAGTGCCCCCAGTAGTAGTCCCCACTATGTCCAGTGCCCTAGTAGTAGTCCCTCCTATGTGCAGTGCCCCAAGTAGTAGTTTTCCCTGTGCAGTGCCCCCAGTAGTAGTTCCCTCTAGGTACAGTATCCCCAGTAGTAGTCCCCACTATGTGCAGTGCCCCCAGTAGTAGCCCTCCTATGTGCAGTGCCCCCAATAGTAGTCCCTGCTATGTGCAGTGCCCCCAGTAGTAGCCCTCCTATGTGCAGTGCCCCCAGTAGTAGTAGTCCCATCATCTGCACTGCCCCCAGTAGTAGTCTCCCCTATGTGCAGTGCCCCCAGTAGTAGTCCCTCCTATGTGCGGTGCCCCCAGTAGTAGTCCCTGCGATGTGAAGTGCCCCCAGTAGTAGTGCCCCCTATGTGCAGTGCCCTAAGTAGTAGTTCCCTCTAGGTGCAGTGCCCCCAGTAGTAGTTCCCTCTAGGTGCAGTGCCCCCATTAGTAGTTCCCCCTAAGTGCAGTGCCCCTAGTAGTAGTCCCCGCTATGTGCAGTGCCCCCAGTAGTAGTCCCCTCTAGGTGCAGTGCCCCCAGTAGTAGCCCCCCATTGTGCAGTACCCCCAGTAGTAGTCCCACCATCTGCACTGCCCCCAGTAGTAGTCTCCCCTATGTGCAGTGCCCCCAGTAGTAGTCCCCGCTATGTCCAGTGCCCTAGTAGTACTCCCTCCTATGTGCAGTGCCCCCAGTAGTAGTTTTCCCTGTGCAGTGCCCCCAGTAGTAGATCCCTCTAGGTACAGTATCCCCAGTAGTAGCCCTCCTATGTGCAGTGCCCCCAATAGTAGTCCCTGCTATGTGCAGTGCCCCCAGTAGTAGCCCTCCTATGTGCAGTGCCCCCAGTAGTAGTCCCACCATCTGCACTGCCCACAGTAGTAGTCTCCCCTATGTGCAGTGCCCCCAGTAGTAGTCCCTCCTATGTGCGGTGCCCCCAGTAGTAGTCCCTGCGATGTGAAGTTCCCCCAGTAGTAGTCCCTCCTATGTGCAGTGCCCCCAGTAGTAGTTTTCCCTGTGCAGTGCCCCCAGTAGTAGTCCCCACTATGTGCAGTGCCCCCAGTAGTAGCCCTCCTATGTGCAGTGCCCCCAATAGTAGTCCCTGCTATGTGCAGTGCCCCCAGTAGTAGCCCTCCTATGTGCAGTGCCCCCAGTAGTAGTTCCCTCTAGGTGCAGTGCCCCCATTAGTAGTTCCCCCTAAGTGCAGTGCCCCTAGTAGTAGTCCCCGCTATGTGCAGTGCCCCCAGTAGTAGTCCCCTCTAGGTGCAGTGCACCCAGTAGTAGTGCCCCCTATGTGCAGTGCCCCCAGTAGTAGTGCCCCCTATGTGCAGTGCCCCCAGTAGTAGCCCCCCATTGTGCAGTGCCCCCAGTAGTAGTCCCACCATCTGCACTGCCCCAAGTAGTAGTCTCCCCTATGTGCAGTGCCCCCAGTAGTAGTCCCCGCTATGTCCAGTGCCCTAGTAGTAGTGCCTCCTATGTGCAGTGCCCCCAGTAGTAGTTTTCCCTGTGCAGTGCCCCCAGTAGTAGTTCCCTCTAGGTACAGTATCCCCAGTAGTAGTCCCCACTATGTGCAGTGCCCCCAGTAGTAGCCCTCCTATGTGCAGTGCCCCCAATAGTAGTCCCTGCTATGTGCAGTGCCCCCAGTAGTAGCCCTCCTATGTGCAGTGCCCCCAGTAGTAGTTCCACCATCTGCACTGCCCCCAGTAGTAGTCTCCCCTATGTGCAGTGCCCCCAGTAGTAGTCCCCGCTATGTCCAGTGCCCTAGTAGTAGTGCCTCCTATGTGCAGTGCCCCCAGTAGTAGTTTTCCCTGTGCAGTGCCCCCAGTAGTAGTTCCCTCTAGGTACAGTATCCCCAGTAGTAGTCCCCACTATGTGCAGTGCCCCCAGTAGTAGCCCTCCTATGTGCAGTGCCCCCAATAGTAGTCCCTGCTATGTGCAGTGTCCCCAGTAGTAGCCCTCCTATGTGCAGTGCCCCCAGTAGTAGTTCCACCATCTGCACTGCCCCCAGTAGTAGTCTCACCTATGTGCAGTGCCCCCAGTAGTAGTCCCTCCTATGTGCGGTGCCCCTAGTAGTAGTCCCTGCGATGTGAAGTGCCCCCAGTAGTAGTCCCTCCTATGTGCAGTGCCCCCAGTAGTAGTGCCCCCTATGTGCAGTGCCCTAAGTAGTAGTTCCCTCTAGGTGCAGTGCCCCCAGTAGTAGTTCCCTCTAGGTGCAGTGCCCCCATTAGTAGTTCCCCCTAAGTGCAGTGCCCCTAGTAGTAGTCCCCGCTATGTGCAGTGCCCCCAGTAGTAGTCCACTCTAGGTGCAGTGCACCCAGTAGTAGTGCCCCCTATGTGCAGTGTCCCCAGTAGTAGTGCCCCCTATGTGCAGTGCCCCCAGTAGTAGCCCCCATTGTGCAGTACCCCCAGTAGTTGTCCCACCATCTGCACTGCCCCCAGTAGTAGTCTCCCCTATGTGCAGTGCCCCCAGTAGTAGTCCCCGCTATGTCCAGTGCCCTAGTAGTAGTCCCTCCTATGTGCAGTGCCCCCAGTAGTAGTTTTCCCTGTGCAGTGCCCCCAGTAGTAGTTCCCTCTAGGTACTGTATCCCCAGTAGTAGCCCTCCTATGTGCAGTGCCCCCAGTAGTAGTTTTCCCTGTGCAGTGCCCCCAGTAGTAGTTCCCTCTAGGTACAGTATCCCCAGTAGTAGCCCTCCTATGTGCAGTGCCCCCAGTAATAGTCCCTCCTATGTGCAGTGCCCCCAGTAGTAGTCTCCCCTATGTGCAGTGCCCCCAGTAGTAGTCCCTCCTATGTGCGGTGCCCCCAGTAGTAGTCCCTGCGATGTGAAGTGCCCCCAGTAGTAGTCCCTCCTATGTGCAGTGCCCCCAGTAGTAGTTTTCCCTGTGCAGTGCCCCCAATAGTAGTCCCCACTATGTGCAGTGCCCCCAGTAGTAGCCCTCCTATGTGCAGTGCCCCCAATAGTAGTCCCTGCTATGTGCAGTGCCCCCAGTAGTAGCCCTCCTATGTGCAGTGCCCCCAGTAGCAGTCCCCGCTATGTGCAGGGCCCCCTGTAGTAGTTCCCCTATAGGTGCAGTACCCCCAGTAGTAGTCCCCGCTATTTGCAGTGCATCCAGTAGTAGTCCCTGCTATGTGCAGTGCCCCCAGCAGTAGTCCCCACTATGTGCAGTGCCCCAGTAGGAGTCCCCGCTATGTGCAGTACCCCCAGTAGTAGTCCCCGTGATGTGCAGTGCCCCCAGTAGTAGTCCCACCATCTGCAGTGCCCCCAGTAGTAGTCCTCCCTATGTGCAGTGCCCCCAGTAGTAGTCTCCCCTATGTGCAGTGCCCCCAGTAGTAGACCCCGCTATGTGCAGTGCCCCCAGTAGTAGTCCCCCCTATGTGCAGTGCCCCCAGTAGTAGACCCCGCTATTTGCAGTGCCCCAAGTAGTAGTCCCCCCTATGTGCAGTGCCCCCAGTAGTACTCCCCCCTATGTGCAGTGCCCCCAGTAGTACTCCCCCCTATGTGCAGTGCCCCCAATAGTACTCCCCCCTATGTGCAGTGCCCCCAGTAGTACTCCCCCCTATGTGCAGTGCCCACAGTAGTAGTCTCCCCTATGTGCAGTGCCCCCAGTAGTAGTCCCCCCTATGTGCAGTGCCCCCAGTAGTACTCCCCCCTATGTGCAGTGCCCCCAGTAGTAGTCTCCCCTATGTGCAGTGCCCCCCGTAGTAGTCCCCCTATGTGCAGTGCCCCCAGTAGTAGTCTCCCCTATGTGCAGTACCCCCCGTAGTAGTCCCCCCTATGTGCAGTGCCCCCAGTAGTAGTCTGCCTATAGAACAAATGCACAGAAAAACCTTACCTGAATCCCCGCTCCTGCGCCCGTCGCTGTCTGCTCCTCCATCCTCCCAACTCGCTCTCGCTCTGCACTATGGGAGAGACGGCAGGACATTTCTCCCATCACCCACTGCGGAAGCCGGTGCTCATGAGTGAGCGCCAGCCCAGCTGCCTCCATGGAAGCAGCAGCCAATGAGAGTCTGTCTGACTCTCATTGGCTGCCAAAACAAACACATCGCCGCCGGGTAGTACAAGTGTACTACCCGAGCCGGCGGCGGTGTTTGATGTGTAGTGCAGACCGCAATCACTGAGGTCCGCACTACACTGTGGGGCCCAGGGGACACCGGCAGCGGGTGCAGCGGCACTGTTAGCTGCAGGGGCTATGGACCCCTGCACCACAGAGAGCCCCGGTGCAAGCCACCGGCTGCACCGCCGCTAGTTCCGCCGCTGCCTCCAGTTGGTATTTGGTTTTCGCTACACCAAGTGAGCAGGTCGCAGCCCTCTGGAGAGGTACCTGGGAGTGACAGAAGACCAACAAATAAAATATAGTGGTCACTCACATCAGCTTAATGATATAGCACAGGTGTTTGTAAAGGGCGGGGTTTACTCTGAACAACAAAGAAAAAGGGATTTGCCCTCCAGCACACTGCAACAATATCAGCAAAAATACTTGAACCCTACATAATAATAGAAATTCAGAGGTATTAGTTACATACATTTGCAGATATATGATTAAGCACCGGGCCAGCGTCAAGGCTCTTCTATACTAGCATACCTAACATTCAGGATACATGTCTGAGGCACAGGGAACCCCAAAATAATCCAGCCAAGGACCATCCCCAGGGCATCACACGAAAAAGGGAAAGAAGGTGATAGTGAAGTGTAAAGTATAGATGTGTAAAGATAATCAATAAGTGTTAATATAATGAGAAAGAATTAAAATGACATAAATAATAAACAAACAAATGGAAAAGTGATGAAAAAGTATCTATGTTAATTAAGTGGTGTTGCCCTGAAAAAAGCCCAGCCAGAGCCACTCCGGGGGGCCCACGCCCCAAAGGCTCACCCCAAAATAATGAATGCTACCTAATAGTAGCACCCACTCTGGGTCATATAATTACATATTATTGTGCTGCATAATAACAGCACATGTGTAAGCCGAGAGCTGACTCACCTAGGAGGTACCCCAGAAACCTCAAAATGGCACTATAAGGACCAGCACATCCTCCCAATGCTGGCTCCCTTCATGCCTCTCAGAACTGCAAATAGAAAGTATGGTGGTCGCTCAAATCAGCTTAATGATATAGCCCAGGTGCTTGCAGAGGGCGGGGTTTAAACTGACCCACAGAGGAAAAAGGTATTCCCTGAGGGACGTACCAGGGGTGCAGAGATGAACTTGTACTGAGGTCCAGGTAATTAGTACACAGAGATGCACTGGGGACGTACCAGGGGTGCAGAGATGAACTGGTACTGAGGTCCAAGTAATGAGAATACAAAGATGCACTGGGGACGTACCGGGGGTGCAGAGATTAACTTGTACTGAGATCCGTGATTTGAGTACACAGAGATGCACTGGGGACGTACCGGGGGTGCAGAGATGAACTTGTACTGAGGTCTGGGTAATGAGTACACAGAGATGCACTGGGGACGTACCGGGGGTGCAGAGATGAACTGGTACTGAGGTCCGGGTAATGAGTACACAGAGATGCACTGG
Organism: Taudactylus pleione; assembly: GCA_031769625.1. NCBI lineage: Eukaryota > Metazoa > Chordata > Amphibia > Anura > Myobatrachidae > Taudactylus > Taudactylus pleione. The sequence goes on along the minus strand of JAUIMM010001317.1, from coordinate 16,421 downwards.
GGAAGTACCGGGGGTGCAGAGATGAACTGGTACTGAGGTCTGGGAAATGAGTACACAGAGATGCACTGGGGACGTACCGGGGGTGCAGAGATGAACTTGTACTGAGGTCTGGGTAATGAGTACACAGAGATGCACTGGAGATGTACAGGGGGTGCAGAGATGAACTGGTACTGAGGTCCGGGTAATTAGTACACAGAGATGCACTGGGGATGTACCGGGGGTGCAGAGATGAACTGGTACTGAGTTCCGAGTAATGAGTACACAGAGATGCACTGGGGATGTAACGGGGGTGCAGAAATGAACTGGTACTGAGGTCCAGGTAATGAGTACACAAAGATGCACTGGGGACGTACCGGGGGTGCAGAGATGAACTGTTACTGAGGTCCAGGAAATGAGTACACAAAGACGCACTGGGGATGTACCGGGGGTGCAGAGATGAACTGGTACTGAGTTCCGGGTAATGAGTACACAGAGATGCACTGGGGACGTACCGGGGGTGCAGAGATGAACTTGTACTGAGGTCCGGGTAATGAGAATACAAAGATGCACTGGGGACGTACCGGGGGTGCAGAGATGAACTGGTACAGAGGTCCAGGTAATGAGTACACAGAGATGCACTGGGGACGTACCGAGGGTACAGAGGTGAACTGGTACTGAGTTCCGGGTAATGAGTACACAAAGATGCACTGGGGACAAACCGGGGGTGCAGAGATGAACTGGTACTGAGTTCCGGGTAATGAGTACACAGAGATGCACTGGGGACGTACCGGGGGTGCAGAGATGAACTGGTACTGAGGTCCGGGTAATGAGTACACAGAGATGCACTGGGGATGTACCGGGGGTGCAGAGATGAACTGGTACTGAGGTCCGGGTAATGAGTACACAAAGATGCACTGGGGACGTACCGGGGGTGCAGAGATGAACTTGTACTGAGGTCCGGGTAATGAGTACACAGAGATGCACTGGGGATGTACCGGGGGTGCAGAGATGAACTTGTACTGAGGTCTGGGTAATGAGTACACAGAGATGCACTGGGGACGTATCTGGGGTGCAGAGATGAACTTGTACTGAGATCCGGGTAATGAGTACACAAAGATGCACTGGGGACGTACCGGGGGTGCAGAGACGAACTTGTACTGAGTTCCGGGTAATGAGTACACAGAGATGCACTGGGGACGTACCGGGGGTGCAGAGATGAACTTGTACTGAGGTCTGGGTAATGAGCACACAAAGATGCACTGGGGACATACAGGGGGTGCAGAGATGAACTGGTACTGAGGTCCAAGTAATGAGAATAGAAACATGCACTGGGGACGTACCGGGGGTGCAGAGATGAACTTGTACTGAGGTCCGGGTAATGAGTACACAGAGATGCACTGGGGACGTACCGGGGGTGCAGAGATGAACTGGTACTGAGTTCCGGGTAATGAGTACACAGAGATGCACTGGGGACGTACCGGGGGTGCAGAGATGAACTGGTACTGAGTTCCGGGTAATGAGTACACAGAGATGCACTGGGGACGTACCGGGGGAGCAGAGATGAACTTGTACTGAGGTCTGGGTAATGAGTACACAAAGATGCACTGGGGACGTACCGGGGGTGCAGAGATGAACTGGTACAGAGGTCCAAGTAATGAGAATAGAAAGATGCACTGGGGACGTACCGGGGGTGCAGAAATGAACTTGTACTGAGTACAGAGATGAACTGGGGACGTACCGGGGGTGCAGAGATGAACTGGTACTGAGTTCCGGGTAATGAGTACACAGAGATACACTGGGGACGTACCGGGGGTGCAGAGATGAACTTGTACTGAGATCCGGGTAATGAGTACACAGAGATGCACTGGGGACGTACCGGGGGTGCAGAGAGGAACTTGTACTGAGGTCCGGGTAATGAGTACACAGAGATGCACTGGGGACGTACCGGGGGTGCAGAGATGAACTTGTACTGAGTTCCGGGTAATGAGTACACAGAGATGCACTGGGGACGTACCGGGGGTGCAGAGATGAACTTGTACTGAGGTCCGGGTAATGAGTACACAAAGATGCACTGGGGACGTACCGGGGGTGCAGAGATAAACTTGTACTGAGGTCCGGGTAATGAGTACACAGAGATGCACTGGGGACGTACCGGGGGTGCAGAGATGAACTGGTACTGAGGTCCGGGTAATGAGTACACAGAGATGCACTGGGGACGTACCGGGGGTGCAGAGATGAACTGGTACTGAGATCCGGGTAATGAGAATACAAAGATGCACTGGGGACGTACCGGGGGTGCAGAGATGAACTTGTACTGAGGTCCGGGTAATGAGTACACAGAGATGCACTGGGGACGTACCGGGGGTGCAGAGATGAACTTGTACTGAGTTCCGGGTAATGAGTACACAGAGATGCACTGGGGACGTACCGGGGGTGCAGAGATGAACTTGTACTGAGGTCTGGGTAATTAGTACACAGAGATGCACTGGGGACATACCGGGGGTGCAGAGATGAAATTGTACTGAGGTCCGGGTAATGAGTACACAGAGATGCACTGGGGACGTACCGGGGGTGCAGAGATGAACTTGTACTGAGTTCCGGGTAATGAGTACACAGAGATGCACTGGGGACGTACCGGGGGTGCAGAGATGAACTTGTACTGAGGTCCGGGTAATGAGTACACAGAGATGCACTGGGGACGTACCGGGGGTGCAGAGATGAACTTGTACTGAGGTCCGGGTAATGAGTACACAAAGATGCACTGGGGACGTACCGGGGGTGCAGAGATGAACTTGTACTGAGGTCCGGGTAATGAGTACACAGAGATGCACTGGGGACGTACCGGGGGTGCAGAGATGAACTGGTACTAAGGTCCGTGTAATGAGTACACAGAGATGCACTGGGGACGTACCGGGGGTGCAGAGATGAACTGGTACTGAGATCCGGGTAATGAGTACACAAAGATGCACTGGGGACGTACCGGGGGTGCAGAGATGAACTGGTACTGAGGTCCGGGTAATGAGTACACAAAGATGCACTGGGGACGTACCGGGGGTGCAGAGATGAACTTGTACTGAGTTCCGGGTAATGAGTACACAGAGATGCACTGGGGACGTACCGGGGGTGCAGAGATGAACTGGTACTGAGGTCCAGGTAATGAGTACACAAAGATGCACTGGGGACGTACTGGGGGTGCAGAGATGAACTGGTACTGAGGTCTGGGTAATGAGTACACAGAGATGCACTGGGGAAGTACCGGGGGTGCAGAGATGAACTGGTACTGAGGTCTGGGAAATGAGTACACAGAGATGCACTGGGGACGTACCGGGGGTGCAGAGATGAACTTGTACTGAGGTCTGGGTAATGAGTACACAGAGATGCACTGGAGACGTACCGGGGGTGCAGAGATGAACTGGTACTGAGGTCCACGTAATGAGTACACAAAGATGCACTGGGGACGTACCGGGGGTGCAGAGATGAACTGGTACTGAGGTCCGGGTAATGAGTACACAGAGATGCACTGGGGAAGTACCGGGGGTGCAGAGATGAACTGGTACTGAGGTCTGGGAAATGAGTACACAGAGATGCACTGGGGACGTACCGGGGGTGCAGAGATGAACTTCTACTGAGGTCTGGGTAATGAGTACACAGAGATGCACTGGAGACGTACAGGGGGTGCAGAGATGAACTGGTACTGAGGTCCGGGTAATTAGTACACAGAGATGCACTGGGGATGTACCGGGGGTGCAGAGATGAACTCGTACTGAGTTCCGAGTAATGAGTACACAGAGATGCACTGGGGATGTACCGGGGGTGCAGAAATGAACTGGTACTGAGGTCCAGGTAATGAGTACACAAAGATGCACTGGGGACGTACCGGGGGTGCAGAGATGAACTGTTACTGAGGTCCAGGAAATGAGTACACAAAGACGCACTGGGGACGTATCGGGGGTGCAGAGATGAATTTGTACTGAGATCCGGGTAATGAGAACACAGAGATGCACTGGGGACGTACCGGGGGTGCAGAGATGAACTTGTACTGAGGTCCGGGTAATGAGAATACAAAGATGCACTGGGGACGTACCGGGGGTGCAGAGATGAACTGGTACAGAGGTCCAGGTAATGAGTACACAGAGATGCACTGGGGACGTACCGAGGGTACAGAGATGAACTGGTACTGAGTTCCGGGTAATGAGTACACAGAGATGCACTGGGGATGTACCGGGGGTGCAGAGATGAACTGGTACTGAGTTCCGGGTAATGAGTACACAGAGATGCACTGGGGACGTACCGGGGGTGCAGAGATGAACTGGTACTGAGGTCCGGGTAATGAGTACACAGAGATGCACTGGGGACGTACCGGGGGTGCAGAGATGAACTGGTACTGAGGTCCGGGTAATGAGTACACAAAGATGCACTGGGGACGTACCGGGGGTGCAGAGATGAACTTGTACTGAGGTCCGGGTAATGAGTACACAGAGATGCACTGGGGACGTACCGGGGGTGCAGAGATGAACTTGTACTGAGGTCCGGGTAATGAGTACACAGAGAAGCACTGGGGACGTACCGGGGGTGCAGAGATGAACTTGTACTGAGTTCCGGGTAATGAGTACACAGAGATGCACTGTGGACGTACCGGGGGTGCAGAGATGAACTTGTACTGAGGTCCGGGTAATGAGAATACAAAGATGCACTGGGGACGTACCGGGGGTGCAGAGATGAACTTGTACTGAGGTCCGGGTAATGAGTACACAGAGATGCACTGGGGACGTACCGGGGGTACAGAGATGAACTTGTACTGAGGTCCGGGTAATGAGTACACAGAGATGCACTGGGGACGTACCGGGGGTACAGAGATGAACTTGTACTGAGGTCCGGGTAATGAGTACACAGAGATGCACTGGGGACGTACCGGGGGTACAGAGATGAACTTGTACTGAGGTCCGGGTAATGAGTACACAGAGATGCACTGGGGACGTACCGGGGGTGCAGAGATGAACTGGTACTGAGGTCCGGGTAATGAGAATACAAAGATGCACTGGGGACGTACCGGGGGTGCAGAGATGAACTTGTACTGAGGTCCGGGTAATGAGTACACAGAGAAGCACTGGGGACGTACCGGGGGTGCAGAGATGAACTTGTACTGAGTTCCGGGTAATGAGTACACAGAGATGCACTGGGGACGTACCGGGGGTGCAGAGATGAACTTGTACTGAGTTCCGGGTAATGAGTACACAGAGATGCACTGGGGACGTACCGGGGGGTGCAGAGATGAACTTGTACTGAGTTCCGGGTAATGAGTACACAGAGATGCACTGGGGGACGTACCGGGGGGTGCAGAGATGAACTTGTACTGAGGTCCGGGTAATGAGTACACAGAGAAGCACTGGGGACGTACCGGGGGTGCAGAGATGAACTTGTACTGAGTTCCGGGTAATGAGTACACAGAGATGCACTGGGGGACGTACCGGGGGTGCAGAGATGAACTTGTACTGAGGTCCGGGGTAATGAGTACACAGAGAAGCACTGGGGACGTACCGGGGGTGCAGAGATGAACTTGTACTGAGTTCCGGGTAATGAGTACACAGAGATGCACTGGGGACGTACCGGGGGTGCAGAGATGAACTTGTACTGAGGTCTGGGTAATGAGTACACAGAGATGCACTGGGGACGTACCGGGGGTGCAGAGATGAACTTGTACTGAGGGTCTGGGTAATGAGTACACAGAGATGCACTGTGGACGTACCGGGGGTGCAGAGATGAACTTGTACTGAGGTCCGGGTAATGAGAATACAAAGATGCACTGGGGACGTACTGGGGGTGCAGAGATGAACTTGTACTGAGGTCCGGGTAATGAGTACACAGAGATGCACTGGGGACGTACCGGGGGTACAGAGATGAACTGGTACTGAGGTCCGGGTAATGAGTACACAGAGATGCACTGGGGACGTACCGGGGGTGCAGAGATGAACTGGTACTGAGGTCCAGGTAATGAGTACACAGAGAAGCACTGGGGACGTACCGGGGGTGCAGAGATGAACTTGTACTGAGGTCCGGGTAATGAGTACACAGAGAAGCACTGGGGACGTACCGGGGGTGCAGAGATGAACTTGTACTGAGGTCCGGGTAATGAGTACACAGAGATGCACTGGAGACGTACAGAGGGTGCAGAGATGAACTTGTACTGAGGTCCGGGTAATGAGTACACAGAGATGCACTGGGGACGTACCGGGGGTACAGAGATGAACTTGTACTGAGGTCCGGGTAATGAGTACACAGAGATGCACTGGGGGACGTACCGGGGGTGCAGAGATGAACTGGTACTGAGGTCCGGGTAATGAGAATACAAAGATGCACTGGGGACGTACCGGGGGGTGCAGAGATGAACTTGTACTGAGGTCCGGGTAATGAGTACACAGAGAAGCACTGGGGACGTACCGGGGGTGCAGAGATGAACTTGTACTGAGTTCCGGGTAATGAGTACACAGAGATGCACTGGGGACGTACCGGGGGTGCAGAGATGAACTTGTACTGAGTTCCGGGTAATGAGTACACAGAGATGCACTGGGGACGTACCGGGGGTGCAGAGATGAACTTGTACTGAGTTCCGGGTAATGAGTACACAGAGATGCACTGGGGACGTACCGGGGGTGCAGAGATGAACTTGTACTGAGGTCCGGGTAATGAGTACACAGAGAAGCACTGGGGACGTACCGGGGGTGCAGAGATGAACTTGTACTGAGTTCCGGGTAATGAGTACACAGAGATGCACTGGGGGACGTACCGGGGGTGCAGAGATGAACTTGTACTGAGGTCCGGGTAATGAGTACACAGAGAAGCACTGGGGACGTACCGGGGGGTGCAGAGATGAACTTGTACTGAGTTCCGGGTAATGAGTACACAGAGATGCACTGGGGACGTACCGGGGGTGCAGAGATGAACTTGTACTGAGGTCTGGGTAATGAGCACACAGAGATGCACTGGGGACGTACCGGGGGTGCAGAGATGAACTTGTACTGAGGTCCTGGGTAATGAGTACACAGAGATGCACTGTGGACGTACCGGGGGTGCAGAGATGAACTTGTACTGAGGTCCGGGTAATGAGAATACAAAGATGCACTGGGGACGTACCGGGGGTGCAGAGATGAACTTGTACTGAGGTCCGGGTAATGAGTACACAGAGATGCACTGGGGACGTACCGGGGGTACTGAGATGAACTGGTACTGAGGTCCGGGTAATGAGTACACAGAGATGCACTGGGGACGTACCGGGGGTGCAGAGATGAACTTGTACTGAGGTTCCGGGTAATGAGTAACACAGAGATGCACTGGGGACGTACCGGGGGTGCAGAGATGAACTTGTACTGAGTTCCGGGTAATGAGTACACAGAGATGCACTGGGGACGTACCGGGGGTGCAGAGATGAACTTGTACTGAGTTCCGGGTAATGAGTACACAGAGATGCACTGGGGGACGTACCGGGGGGTGCAGAGATGAACTTGTACTGAGGTCCGGGTAATGAGTACACAGAGAAGCACTGGGGACGTACCGGGGGTGCAGAGATGAACTTGTACTGAGTTCCTGGGTAATGAGTACACAGAGATGCACTGGGGACGTACCGGGGGTGCAGAGATGAACTTGTACTGAGGTCCGGGTAATGAGTACACAGAGAAGCACTGGGGACGTACCGGGGGTGCAGAGATGAACTTGTACTGAGGTTCCGGGTAATGAGTACACAGAGATGCACTGGGGACGTACCGGGGGTGCAGAGATGAACTTGTACTGAGGTCTGGGTAATGAGTACACAGAGATGCACTGGGGACGTACCGGGGGGTGCAGAGATGAACTTGTACTGAGGTCTGGGTAATGAGTACACAGAGATGCACTGGGGACGTACCGGGGGTGCAGAGATGAACTTGTACTGAGGTCCGGGTAATGAGAATACAAAGATGCACTGGGGACGTACCGGGGGTGCAGAGATGAACTTGTACTGAGGTCCGGGTAATGAGTACACAGAGATGCACTGGGGACGTACCGGGGGGTACCAGAGATGAACTGGTACTGAGGTCCGGGTAATGAGTACACAGAGATGCACTGGGGACTGTACCGGGGGTGCAGAGATGAACTGGTACTGAGGTCCGGGTAATGAGTACACAGAGATGCACTGGGGACGTACCGGGGGTGCAGAGATGAACTGGTACTGAGGTCCGGGTAATGAGTACACAGAGATGCACTGGGGGACGTACCGGGGGTGCAGAGATGAACTGGTACTGAGGTCCGGGTAATGAGTACACAGAGATGCACTGGGGACGTACCGGGGGTGCAGAGATGAACTGGTACTGAGGTCCGGGTAATGAGTACACAGAGATGCACTGGGGACGTACCGGGGGTGCAGAGATGAACTGGTACTGAGGTCCGGGTAATGAGTACACAGAGATGCACTGGGGGACGTACCGGGGGTACAGAGATGAACTGGTACTGAGGTCCGGGTAATGAGTACACAGAGATGCACTGGGGACGTACCGGGGGTACAGAGATGAACTGGTACTGAGTTCCGGGTAATGAGTACACAGAGATGCACTGGGGGACGTACCGGGGGGTGCAGAGATGAACTGGTACTGAGGTCCGGGTAATGAGTACACAGAGATGCACTGGGGACGTACCGGGGGTGCAGAGATGAACTTGTACTGAGGTCCGGGTAATGAGTACACAGAGATGCACTGGGGACGTACCGGGGGTGCAGAGATGAACTGGTACTGAGGTCCGGGTAATGAGTACACAGAGATGCCACTGGGGACGTACCGGGGGTGCAGAGATGAACTGGTACTGAGGTCCGGGTAATGAGTACACAGAGATGCACTGGGGACGTACCGGGGGTACAGAGATGAACTGGTACTGAGGTCCGGGTAATGAGTACACAGAGATGCACTGGGGACGTACCGGGGGTACAGAGATGAACTGGTACTGAGGTCCGGGTAATGAGTACACAGAGATGCACTGGGGACGTACCGGGGGTACAGAGATGAACTGGTACTGAGTTCCGGGTAATGAGTACACAGAGATGCACTGGGGACGTACCGGGGGTGCAGAGATGAACTTGTACTGAGGTCCGGGTAATGAGTACACAGAGATGCACTGGGGACGTACCGGGGGTGCAGAGATGAACTTGTACTGAGGTCTGGGTAATGAGTACACAGAGATGCACTGTGGACGTACCGGGGGTGCAGAGATGAACTTGTACTGAGGTCCGGGTAATGAGTACACAGAGATGCACTGGGGACGTACCGGGGGTGCAGAGATGAACTTGTACTGAGGTCCGGGTAATGAGTACACAGAGATGCACTGGGGACGTACCGGGGGGTACAGAGATGAACTGGTACTGAGGTCCGGGTAATGAGTACACAGAGATGCACTGGGGACGTACCGGGGGTGCAGAGATGAACTGGTACTGAGGTCCCGGGTAATGAGTACACAGAGATGCACTGGGGGACGTACCGGGGGTGCAGAGATGAACTGGTACTGAGGTCCGGGTAATGAGTACACAGAGATGCACTGGGGGACGTACCGGGGGTAGCAGAGATGAAACTGGTACTGAGGTCCGGGTAATGAGTACACAGAGATGCACTGGGGGACGTACCGGGGGTGCAGAGATGAACTGGTACTGAGGTCCGGGTAATGAGTACACAGAGATGCACTGGGGGACGTACCGGGGGGTGACAGAGATGAACTGGTACTGAGGTCCGGGTAATGAGTACACAGAGATGCACTGGGGACGTACCGGGGGTACAGAGATGAACTGGTACTGAGGTCCGGGTAATGAGTACACAGAGATGCACTGGGGACGTACCGGGGGGTACAGAGATGAACTGGTACTGAGGTTCCGGGTAATGAGTACACAGAGATGCACTGGGGACGTACCGGGGGGTGCAGAGATGAACTGGTACTGAGGTCCGGGTAATGAGTACACAGAGATGCACTGGGGACGTACCGGGGGGTGCAGAGATGAAACTGGTACTGAGGTCCGGGTAATGAGTACACAGAGATGCACTGGGGACGTACCCGGGGGGTGCAGAGATGAACTGGTACTGAGGGTCCGGGTAATGAGTACACAGAGATGCACTGGGGACGTACCGGGGGGTAGACAGAGATGAACTGGTACTGAGGTCCGGGTAATGAGTACACAGAGATGCACTGGGGACGTACCGGGGGGTACAGAGATGAACTGGTACTGAGGTCCGGGTAATGAGTACACAGAGATGCACTGGGGACGTACCGGGGGGTACAGAGATGAAACTGGTACTGAGGTCCGGGTAATGAGTACACAGAGATGCACTGGGGACGTACCGGGGGTACAGAGATGAAACTGGTACCTGAGTTCCGGGTAATGAGTACACAGAGATGCACTGGGGGACGTACCGGGGGTGCAGAGATGAACTGGTACTGAGGTCCGGGTAATGAGTACACAGAGATGCACTGGGGACGTACCGGGGGGTGCAGAGATGAACTGGTACTGAGGTCCGGGTAATGAGTACACAGAGATGCACTGGGGGACGTACCGGGGGTGCAGAGATGAACTGGTACTGAGGTCCGGGTAATGAGTACACAGAGATGCACTGGGGACGTACCGGGGGTGCAGAGATGAACTGGTACTGAGGTCCGGGTAATGAGTACACAGAGATGCACTGGGGACGTACCGGGGGTACAGAGATGAACTGGTACTGAGGTCCGGGTAATGAGTACACAGAGATGCACTGGGGACGTACCGGGGGTACAGAGATGAACTGGTACTGAGGTCCGGGTAATGAGTACACAGAGATGCACTGGGGGGACGTACCGGGGGGTGCAGAGATGAACTGGTACTGAGTTCCGGGTAATGAGTACACAGAGATGCACTGGGGGACGTACCGGGGGTGCAGAGATGAACTTGTACTGAGGTCCGGGTAATGAGTACACAGAGATGCACTGGGGACGTACCGGGGGTGCAGAGATGAACTGGTACTGAGGTCCGGGTAATGAGTACACAGAGATGCACTGGGGGACGTACCGGGGGTGCAGAGATGAACTGGTACTGAGGTCCGGGTAATGAGTACACAGAGATGCACTGGGGACGTACCGGGGGGTGCAGAGATGAACTGGTACTGAGGTCCGGGTAATGAGTACACAGAGATGCACTGGGGACGTACCGGGGGTACAGAGATGAACTGGTACTGAGGGTCCGGGTAATGAGTACACAGAGATGCACTGGGGACGTACCGGGGGTACAGAGATGAACTGGTACTGAGTTCCGGGTAATGAGTACACAGAGATGCACTGGGGACGTACCGGGGGTGCAGAGATGAACTGGTACTGAGTTCCGGGTAATGAGTACACAGAGATGCACTGGGGACGTACCGGGGGTGCAGAGATGAACTGGTACTGAGGTCCGGGGTAATGAGTACACAAGAGAAGCACTGGGGGACGTACCGGGGGGTGCAGAGATGAACTGGTACTGAGGTCCGGGTAATGAGTACACAGAGATGCACTGGGGACGTACCGGGGGTGCAGAGATGAACTGGTACTGAGGTCCGGGTAATGAGTACACAGAGATGCACTGGGACGTACCGGGGGTGCAGAGATGAACTGGTACTGAGGTCCGGGTAATGAGTACACAGAGATGCACTGGGGACGTACCGGGGGTGCAGAGATGAACTGGTACTGAGGTCCGGGTAATGAGTACACAGAGATGCACTGGGGACGTACCGGGGGTACAGAGATGAACTGGTACTGAGGTCCGGGTAATGAGTACACAGAGATGCACTGGGGACGTACCGGGGGGTGCCAGAGATGAACTTGGTACTGAGGTCCGGGTAATGAGTACACAGAGATGCACTGGGGACGTACCGGGGGGTGCAGAGATGAACTGGTACTGAGGTCCGGGTAATGAGTACACAGAGATGCACTGGGGACGTACCGGGGGTGCAGAGATGAACTTGTACTGAGGTCCGGGTAATGAGTACACAGAGATGCAGTGGGGGACGTACCGGGGGGTGCAGAGATGAACTTGTACTGAGGTCCGGGTAATGAGTACACAGAGATGCACTGGGGACGTACCGGGGGTGCAGAGATGAACTGGTACTGAGGTCCGGGTAATGAGTACACAGAGATGCACTGGGGGACGTACCGGGGGTGCAGAGATGAACTTGTACTGAGGTCCGGGGTAATGAGTACACAGAGAAGCACTGGGGACGTACCGGGGGTGCAGAGATGAACTTGTACTGAGTTCCGGGTAATGAGTACACAGAGATGCACTGGGGACGTACCGGGGGTGCAGAGATGAACTTGTACTGAGGTCCGGGTAATGAGTACACAGAGAAGCACTGGGGACGTACCGGGGGTGCAGAGATGAACTTGTACTGAGTTCCGGGTAATGAGTACACAGAGATGCACTGGGGACGTACCGGGGGTGCAGAGATGAACTTGTACTGAGGTCCGGGTAATGAGTACACAGAGAAGCACTGGGGGACGTACCGGGGGTGCAGAGATGAACTTGTACTGAGGTCCGGGTAATGAGTACACAGAGATGCACTGGGGACGTACCGGGGGTGCAGAGATGAACTTGTACTGAGGTCCGGGTAATGAGTACACAGAGATGCACTGGGGGACGTACCGGGGGTGCAGAGATGAACTTGTACTGAGGTCCGGGTAATGAGTACACAGAGATGCACTGGGGACGTACCGGGGGTGCAGAGATGAACTTGTACTGAGGTCCGGGTAATGAGTACACAGAGATGCACTGGGGACGTACCGGGGGTGCAGAGATGAACTTGTACTGAGGTCCGGGTAATGAGTACACAGAGATGCACTGGGGACGTACCGGGGGTGCAGAGATGAACTTGTACTGAGGTCCGGGTAATGAGATACACAGAGATGCACTGGGGACGTACCGGGGGTGCAGAGATGAACTTGTACTGAGGTCCGGGTAATGAGTACACAGAGAAGCACTGGGGACGTACCGGGGGTACAGAGATGAACTTGTACTGAGGTTCCCGGGGTAATGAGTACACAGAGATGCACTGGGGACGTACCGGGGGTGCAGAGATGAACTTGTACTGAGGTCCGGGTAAATGAGTACACAGAGATGCACTGGGGACGTACCGGGGGTGCAGAGATGAACTTGTACTGAGTTCCGGGTAATGAGTACACAGAGATGCACTGGGGACGTACCGGGGGTGCAGAGATGAACTTGTACTGAGTTCCGGGTAATGAGTACACAGAGATGCACTGGGGGACGTACCGGGGGGTGCAGAGATGAACTTGTACTGAGGTCCGGGTAATGAGTACACAGAGAAGCACTGGGGACGTACCGGGGGTGCAGAGATGAACTTGTACTGAGGTCCGGGTAATGAGTAACACAGAGATGCACTGGGGGACGTACCGGGGGTGCAGAGATGAACTTGTACTGAGGTCCGGGTAATGAGTACACAGAGAAGCACTGGGGACGTACCGGGGGGTGCAGAGATGAACTTGTACTGAGTTCCGGGTAATGAGTACACAGAGATGCCACTGGGGACGTACCGGGGGTGCAGAGATGAACTTGTACTGAGGTCCTGGGGTAATGAGTACACAGAGATGCACTGGGGACGTACCGGGGGTGCAGAGATGAACTTGTACTGAGGTCCTGGGTAATGAGTACACAGAGATGCACTGTGGACGTACCGGGGGTGCAGAGATGAACTTGTACTGAGGTCCGGGTAATGAGAATACAAAGATGCACTGGGGACGGTACCGGGGGTGCAGAGATGAACTTGTACTGAGGTCCGGGTAATGAGTACACAGAGATGCACTGGGGACGTACCGGGGGGTACAGAGATGAACTGGTACTGAGGTTCCGGGTAATGAGTACACAGAGATGCACTGGGGGACGTACCGGGGGTGCAGAGATGAACTGGTACTGAGGGTCCGGGTAATGAGTACACAGAGATGCACTGGGGACGTACCGGGGGTGCAGAGATGAACTTGTACTGAGGTCCGGGTAATGAGTACACAGAGATGCACTGGGGACGTACCGGGGGTGCAGAGATGAACTGGTACTGAGGTCCGGGTAATGAGTACACAGAGATGCACTGGGGACGTACCGGGGGTGCAGAGATGAACTGGTACTGAGGTCGGGTAATGAGTACACAGAGATGCACTGGGGACGTACCGGGGGTGCAGAGATGAACTTGTACTGAGGTCCGGGTAATGAGTACACAGAGATGCACTGGGGACGTACCGGGGGTGCAGAGATGAACTGGTACTGAGGTCCGGGTAATGAGTACACAGAGATGCACTGGGGACGTACCGGGGGTACAGAGATGAACTGGTACTGAGGTTCCGGGTAATGAGTACACAGAGATGCACCTGGGGGACGTACCGGGGGGTAGCAGAGATGAACTGGTACTGAGGTCCGGGTAATGAGTACACAGAGATGCACTGGGGGACGTACCGGGGGTGCAGAGATGAACTGGTACTGAGGTCCGGGTAATGAGTACACAGAGATGCACTGGGGACGTACCGGGGGTGCAGAGATGAACTTGTACTGAGGTCCGGGTAATGAGTACACAGAGATGCACTGGGGGACGTACCGGGGGTGCAGAGATGAACTGGTACTGAGGTCCGGGTAATGAGTACACAGAGATGCACTGGGGACGTACCGGGGGTGCAGAGATGAACTGGTACTGAGGTCCGGGTAATGAGTACACAGAGATGCACTGGGGACGTACCGGGGGTACAGAGATGAACTGGTACTGAGGTCCGGGTAATGAGTACACAGAGATGCACTGGGACGTACCGGGGGTACAGAGATGAACTGGTACTGAGTTCCGGGTAATGAGTACACAGAGATGCACTGGGGACGTACCGGGGGTGCAGAGATGACTGTACTGAGGTCCGGTAATGAGTACACAGAGATGCACTGGGGGACGTACCGGGGGTGCAGAGATGAACTGGTACTGAGGTCCGGGTAATGAGTACACAGAGATGCACTGGGGACGTACCGGGGGTGCAGAGATGAACTGGTACTGAGGTCCGGGTAATGAGTACACAGAGATGCACTGGGGGACGTACCGGGGGTGCAGAGATGAACTTGGTACTGAGGTCCGGGTAATGAGTACACAGAGATGCCACTGGGGACGTACCGGGGGTACAGAGATGAACTGGTACTGAGGTCCGGGTAATGAGTACACAGAGATGCACTGGGGACGTACCGGGGGTACAGAGATGAACTGGTACTGAGGTTCCGGGTAATGAGTACACAGAGATGCACTGGGGACGTACCGGGGGTGCAGAGATGAAACTGGTACTGAGGTCCTGGGTAATGAGTACACAGAGATGCACTGGGGACGTACCGGGGGTGCAGAGATGAACTTGTACTGAGGTCCGGGTAATGAGTACACAGAGATGCACTGGGGACGTACCGGGGGTGCAGAGATGAACTGGTACTGAGGTCCGGGTAATGAGTACACAGAGATGCACTGGGGACGTACCGGGGGTGCAGAGATGAACTGGTACTGAGGTCCGGGTAATGAGTACACAGAGATGCACTGGGGACGTACCGGGGGTACAGAGATGAACTGGTACTGAGGTCCGGGTAATGAGTACACAGAGATGCACTGGGGGACGTACCGGGGGTACAGAGATGAACTGGTACTGAGGTTCCGGGTAATGAGTACACAGAGATGCACTGGGGACGTACCGGGGTAGCAGAGATTGAACTGGTACTGAGGTCCGGGTAATGAGTACACAGAGATGCACTGGGGACGTACCGGGGGTGCAGAGATGAACTGGTACTGAGGTTCCGGGTAATGAGTACACAGAGATGCACTGGGGGACGTACCGGGGGTGCAGAGATGAACTGGTACTGAGGTCCGGGTAATGAGTACACAGAGATGCACTGGGGACGTACCGGGGGGTGCAGGAGATGAACTGGTACTGAGGTCCGGGTAATGAGATACACAGAGATGCACTGGGGACGTACCGGGGGTGCAGAGAACTGTACTGAGGTCCGGTAATGAGTACACAGAGATGCACTGGGACGTTCGGGGGTACAGAGAACTGGTACTGAGGTCCGGTAATGAGTACACAGAGATGCACTGGGGGACGTACCGGGGGTTACAGAGGATGAACTGGTACTGAGGTCCGGGTAATGAGTACACAGAGATGCACTGGGGACGTACCGGGGGTGCCAGAGATGAACTGGTACTGAGGTCCGGGTAATGAGTACACAGAGATGCACTGGGGACGTACCGGGGGTGCAGAGATGAACTGGTACTGAGGTCCGGGGTAATGAGTACACAGAGATGCACTGGGGGACGTACCGGGGGTGCAGAGATGAACTGGTACTGAGGTCCGGGTAATGAGTACACAGAGATGCACTGGGGACGTTACCCGGGGGTGCAGAGATGAACTGGTACTGAGGTCCGGGT